>JAMPIV010000847.1:0-66666 GCA_024509875.1 Oreohelix idahoensis | reverse complement strand
TTATATATAAATTATATCTATATATTCTATATATATTTATAAATATTATATAATATAAATATAATATAATATATATATTTTATTATATAAAATATCTAAAATCATATTATAATAATATATAAAAAAGACAATAACAAAAAATACATGCACAAAATACAAATTAAGCCAAAACACTCACCCACAAAGCGATACCAACAGGACAAACACCTGAACATTTCACAACAACAGACCCCCCAACCAACCCAAATAACATCCCCCAATATACGAGCCTTAACACTCTAACCATCCCAAAGCAGCTTACATGATCCATAAAATAATCTACCCGCTCCGGTTGTCACATCCCGATAAAAAACGCCGGTTTAACCTTATACAAGGAAGAAAAAACAAGCCTCCCCGCTAACAATGCACTGCCAGTAAAAATAATTAAGTTAGAAAACAAATTATGCATTCCCCACCTTTCCGTAACACCCTACCACTGAAAACCATTCACGAAAAACCAAACCAGAGCCTAATACCAAAAAAGAAACAGAAGGAACCTAAACCTCCTAAACTAACATCGCCTGTCCCCTCAGTAAAAGCTACCCACTAGTACACCACATTAAACTAAAGGCGTATTGGACTTAAAAAATTCCATTAGTTTTCCCGTGACCACAGCGTTGAAAATAAGTACAATTTCGCACAGTAAAATCAAAAAAGTTTTCCACATCCATACCCGATCATAAAAGTCGGGCAGTTCACTAATAACACTAAATACCCACCATCCACCCCCCACTAAAAACAAACTAAAAAAATAACAGACATTGAAAAAAGCAATAAGAAAAAAAGACCCCCATACATCCCACCCCCCACTCAACAAAAAACATTACCCTTGTAGTGAAAAAAAACATCGAACCAGTTATCCCCGGTCACACATCAAAAAAAATTGCCGCTTACATGAACCCCCGCCCCAATTTCTCGTAAGTTTTGTTCAAAATAAATTTTTTCAGTTACAACACTCCCCCAATGTAAAACCTGAAGCGTGGTTAGCCCCAGAATTAAGCAACAATCATCGTGTCGTCACCCAATTTTTACCCTATACCTCTGATATGCCCTACGCCACTAATACTGCTTACGAAATATCCACATCGGTTGGCCCGATCATCGCCTAAAAAAAGACCACATGTTAAACCGCTACCTGATTTACCACTCATTAAGGGGTCATCACTATTCCCACACACTAAATGTATTATCCTATGTCCGGATGTTTTATCGGAAAAACGTTGCTTACTATCGGTCGGGTCCATCCTCCTCCAGGCTTCACTCAATTCTCCATTCAAGAAAGCTTCAAATCTTCAGAACTTTTTGTTAAAAAAAGGTAAACCAAGTGTATCACCACTACACTAATGACTCCAAAAAACCAAGAGAGTCAAAAAAAAAAATGCCACGAAAAAAAATCCGGGCTCAACCGCACAGGGGTCACTTATCCCATCCGACTTTCCTCTTGGCACAAGGTTGCATCGCCGCCAGCCATCTAATATCAAAAATTGAATCACCACTACTGAGCGCAAAACTGTGCTCATAAATAAATACTATAATTAACATGAGAAGAGGACCCCGCCGACTACCCCCCCCTCCCACTTCTGTAGTCACCCGCGCCTTGTGACCTGCTGCATGCTTTTGCAACTCTCCCTTATCATTCGTAGAGTGATCTACGCTACCTAATGAACCAACCTATGTCTCTAAATCGCTCACCTGCTACTGATGCACAAAGAAACCACGGAAAAATCACATACTGGATTCCTAATCTATTACATAAGGGTAATTCAGATCAACCTCCCTCGGAACTCTCTGAAAAATCGAACTCAATACTCCCCCGCACTCACAGCCCTCTTCCACTCTGCTCACTAACCGACCCGTTTTCCGATGCAAGCTCCGCCCTCCTGAATCAAAACTTCACCCCCTCCCCAAAAAAAGACTCCGAAATTCCCCACCAATCAATTGCAAGCCTTGCCTTCCAAACTTTTACTCTTAATACAAAAACTGAAAAATTGAAAGGGAAGCAAAAGTTTTTGGACGTGGTTGGCAGACAGTGCTACATCTGAACAGACCAAAAAAAGATCAACCCCCAACAACCAAAATAACCTCAATATAATTAAAATTGAACCAACCCCTCTAAATACTTCGCACGTAATTCTATGTCCGCCATAAAATATTCATATTAGACCAGCAAAATAAATTATCCCACCAGCGACAATTTCAAAAACCACCATAACAAAAGGCTACCGACACTCCACCATACACCCCCAAAAAACTGACCGGGGTCAATGAACCCAGCCCAAAAATCCAGCCATAAAACCACTAACTGTTTGCACCTGCGGCAACCGGAGTTTTAATGATCCGGCAAATCCGTCACAAAACCAACCGACTTTACACAGGGCGTCCCCAATCACACCCAACGAAAACTAATAAAATGCGTCAACAACAAAAAATGTCTTCGGCAATCAACATTAATAAAAAAGTCTGAAATAGCTTCTCGACTTCTTGTTGGAAAAACCAGTCTCAAACCACCACTACTAAAAAAAAATGTTTCATCCAATGGTGGGTCAATAACTATCCACCGGCCTGATGTTCAGCTGATGTCAAAGTTATGTTGTGTCATCCATAAATGCTTTGAGCGGTGGCATGTGACACATTCCACTGAGCTTTGGACCTATAGCCATTCCTTCAGCCGCATTGAGGATTACCTGCATAGCCATCACGAATAGTATCGGAGAGATGGCACATCCCATCGCAATTCCAACTTCAAGGCCAATCCACTTTGTTTTGTACTCTCTGGTTGAAAATCTGACATAGAACCCTGCGAAATACAGCTTCAGCATTGCTGCAATCTCTTGTGGAACATGATACATTTCTAGCGCCAGCCACAACATTTGGTGTCTAACAGATCCATAAGCATTTGCTAGATCCAACCAGATTACGTGGAGGTTTGTTCTGTCAGACTTTGCCTTTTGAATTGCTTCCCAGATCATTGTGGCATGCTCTAGGCATCCTGGTGTACCCAAGATACCACCTTTCTGAATGGTAGTGTCAATGTACCCATTTGCCAGGAGGTATGTAGTGAGCCTACAGATAACAAAACTGTATCATCAAACAAACCACAGATAACAAAACTGTATCATCAAACAAACCATAACTAACAAAACTGTATCGTCAAACAAACCACAACTAACAAAACTGTATCATCAAACAAATCACAGATAACAAAACTGTATCATCAAACAAACCACAACTAACAAAACTGTCTCATCAAACAAATCACAGATAACAAAACTGTATCATCAAACAAACGACAACTAACAAAACTGTATAATCAAACAAACCACAACTAACAAAACTGTATTATCAAACAAATCACAGATAACAAAACTGTATCATCAAACAAACCACAACTAACAAAACTGTAACATCAAACAAACCACAACTAACAAAACTGTATAATCAAACAAACCACAGATAACAAAACTGTATAATCTGCATATCTAAAGTTGCTTATTGATTTTCCACCGATGTTCAGTTCTGACATTTCCTGTATCTCTCTAAAAATGTTCTCTACATAGACATCAACTAGGCAAAGGGACAATACGCAACCTCGTCTCACACCTCTTTTTATGTTCCCAATAAAGGAAAGTGAGTATACTTATGTCTTTTCCATCAATATCCTATGTCTTCGAGCCATTCAATTATTTCATGTCACACGCCTTTTTTATAGTCAATGAACCATATGTAAATACTTTCAAACGATAAATGGCCATCAAAGCTTAACTTTGTTCAGGGCGCCAGCAACCTTACAACCAGTTCTGAATATAGGTCAAGTGACATTAAATATTATCTTCTTACTTATGTCGATTGTAAATAAGTGTTCGTAGTTCAGTAAACTTTTGTCTTCACTTATCATCCTTTGATGATGAAGGATGGCGTGATAAGGAGTCGGATTGTTACGACATGTTTAATGGGGTTAGCCACTACAAGTGTGTGCATTTTTAAGTTACGCGTTAACATATTGGTATGCTATAAATATAAGATATTTCGCTCTCAAATATAAAGTAGTGAACGCGAATTTGTATGGTTGTCTAGGGTTAGAAATTACGTAGGGCGTTGTTAGGCTACCACATGACAACGATCTCCCTACACCCTTCATATGTTTAGATTCGTCCAAGAGAAACGTGAATCTTTAATGCTCCCGATGTAGAGTAATTGTGCAGATATTTCTATGAATATAGGCTACAGGGTCAGCTGTATTATTGTAAGATGCAGTGATGGAGCATCGTAATTCAATTATAATGTTTTACCGGAATCGAGTTATAAGGGAGTATATACTTATTAATTAATCATTCGCCAACTTTGAAGGTATCACTTTCAGATGTCCATACGGCGGCATCCTGTATATATAGCCTACTTTGTTTGACGACATGATTTAGTCTAGGAGACTTAAATGGACTGCACGGATATATTGAATTATTGATAATGCCATAAACTGATTGAATTATATATAAATATAATAAATTCGTCTTGTATTTTGTGGACTCACCCACACTTCGTTATGTTTATATATATAATTGGGAGGCAAAAAAAAAAAAAAAAAAAAATGGGAAAACAGTGACCTTTAATTACCTATTTGTATTCAACTATTTGTTAAGGCCCGATAAAAATAAAATTAATTGATATAAATATGTAAACTAACTTAAAATACCCGCAAACATTTAATTTAATTAACTATTTTTTTTTAATAATTATTTTTACGTTAAAAATTATAAAATTACGAAACCTAAATTTGTATCAAGGGGATAATAAAAGCCAAAATACTAAATCAAATAACTCTTTTTTTAAAATTTAAAAAAAAAAATCACAATTTTACGTGTTTAATTTCTGGCTGTCTTATTGAATAAGAATTTTTCTTGAACAATTTTTTAAATTTTAATAGTTTTAACCACTGATTTTATTATTTAGAACCCATAAAATGTATCATTTATTTAGCCCCATGGAATTATTTTTTAAATTTAAAAAAATTAAATATTTAAAAGATAAATAAATACAATAAATATAATAAATAATAAAAATAAGATAAATAAAAAAATATAAATATATTTAAATAATTATAAAAAATATATATATAAATAATAAGAGATAGAAATACTCTGAAACTCAGCTCAGCATGCAGGCACTATATACACCATTTCACAACACATAGGACAGAAACCAAAAAGTTGTGTCCCAATTATATATAGAATGGTTAATCCCCCCCCCTAAACGATAACGTTTCCTCCCATTGGATGCTGGATGCTCCATTACAGTTGGGGTGGAATAAAATCATCAAGCCACAAGCTGTTGACCCCCAAAACAACCTCAAAAAGTCTTAAGGAACCTAAGTTATGAACACGATATCCCCTAGATTAAACCCCCCCCCCCCCATGGTGAATCAACTGAATCTCACAAATCCAGGACCGAGGAACGCTTCGCAAATACAGACAAGCCTTTGGAACGATCTATTAGGAACATTCTTTCGGTGGCCCACAGTTAAACGTTCCCGCTGACGTTAAAGATTAGATCGACCAACAGAAGCACCAATGTTAGGCACATCCCAATGAAAACGATGCCCCTTGTGTAACTCTTTTTACTATTAACATTTTCCACAACTTTGTACAAAAACAGAAACCTATTCAAAGCAGCATTTTCGTGCCAAGTGGTTATACGCTAAAACTTCGGCCACTCCTTTAGGCACCCCCCTAGTCCCAAACCACCCACCCCCATGCCCCCTTTACCACCCCCCATTGACCAAACAAACCATCACCCAGAACCATCGTTTCACGACCTAACCATGGTTCCTCACCACCCCTACTCCCCTGAAGGTTAGTCAAATCCCAACACCATCCTCCCCCCCACCTAAAAAACACACTAAATTAGGATCAACCATTATGCCCCCCGATCCCAAAATAGATCCACCCCAAGTCCCCTTTGTAACATTTTTTTCCCAAACATAATATCCCTGTTTTGTCTACTAGGAGCAAATGCTACCTGCTCCCGCCTCCAAACCACTCATCCCTTCAAAAACAAATTGAGTTTTACAAACATACCAAATTCAAGTCCCCCCAACGACCCACAAAAACCCATATATAACCCAGGTATCCCAACCACAGTTTCACAACAGAACCACCCCCCCATAACTAGTGTATAGTATTTACACAAGCTCCCCTCTGCCCGCTGTCCACAGTACCCCTCCCCCCCCTAGTATTAATGGTTTTATTTCCCCATGGCAAACACCCCACACACCAGTTAAGAACGGTTCAGGAACACCCCTTGAGCATCAATACACCAAACAAGGTGCGTTCTAACCCGCAATTTACAAATTTCCAACCACCCTGCACACCTCCCCTTTACAAGATTTCAAACTTGGGAAATTTCTGAAATAACCCAAAACCCCACAATTTTTTCCAAATGTACGTCCGTCAAAAACACCCCCCCCAAACACCCTCAAGCGTATCCCATGTCCGACCTCGAGACACCCACAAAACGGAAGTCCTCCGGCAACCTCGCGTTAAGCCTAGGTTTCAAGGCGACCCCGATCCCACCGGGTTTGCCCCTTCCCCAGTACATTCATGAAGCAACACTCTACCTTGAGACTCCACCACGTCTCAACATACACCCCTAAGTATTCCCCCCCATCACTCCAGTGCCCACGACCACAAACAATCCTGTTCCTTTCACACCCCATATGGAACACCCATAAACCCACTCCTTCGAATCGAATAGCTTGTAGATCCTGTTAAAATCCCCCGTCCCTGTATTGAACAAACCACCTGTCGACATTACTCCCGACCATACCACAACGCGCGGCTATCCAACGACTAGCGATATTTATTCGAACACCACTCATTAAAGAAAAACCACTTTTATCAACTCCCGAACAAAAACACAAAACGTTGCCTCACCTACCTACCCAACGTTTCCCCGCATTTGCCACCAAACACCTTGGCTTACCCACTCAAACTACCCCACCACAACTTGCAAACATACACCCACTGTCTCCCCAACAAAACCACAACACTAGAATAATCTGTCCATCTTGAACTTACATATGCTCAACACACCTCCCATTTTAGTGACCTTTACCGACGCAAACGCTGTCCTTTTTGCACTTTCGTAAGTTAAACACGTTTTAAAACCATAGCCAACCAATGACGGTCCCGTTGCGAATCTATCGTTTTCTATTACACCCCACCACACCATCTCCTTCTGAGAAATTGTCTAACTCACACCTTTCAATTCGGTCCCTTTACCCCCCACCCATCCTCATTAGGTTCCACATCGTACCCTTATATTACGCATATAGATATTACCCCCATCCCAACATCTATAAAATCTATACATTATTAACGTGGTATTATATACCCCCCAAAACCATAAATATAAATAAGATAAATAATAACTTGATATAATTTAAAAACCCGGAATAAAAAAATATACCAAACAATATTATGTAAAGTTATAAAATTTAATAAAAAAAAATAATATTGAACTAAAAAAATAATGCTCGATCTTGACTAACACAATTCTAAGACCCCATGCACAAGATATATAATACAGAAAAATCGTACCACACAGGGTATAAAATATTAACAGTATTTTCTATGCAAAAGTAAAAAGCAGATAACCAAAATTCATAGCAAATTAGAGCCGAAAACGATAACCAAGCATACAATTCTTATTAACAACCGCCCCAGACCATGTTCTTACCAACGTTCGTAAAACACAATTATCAAAACATAATTCTAAGTATGGTAAATCATGGTAATTGGCATAAATAATTTAAGTGTATTTACCATTTCTTAGAGAAAATTTATACATGCCGTAATAAAAAGTCAGCCATCGATCAACCCCCTACCCCCACCCATTCATAATATTCACATCTATGGCCCCTAAAAATTCCTAGCGAATGTAGTGCCGCATTTCCCCCACCATTAACAACCCAATTACACCTCTCATTACTTTTATTTAACATTTACATTGTTAACCTAAAGCTAGTATACTTGAAAGGTAATAACGCTTACAAATCATTTAATACTGTATGGTAATTATAACCAATAATAATTTTTTACCACTTTAAATTTGCTTACGCGGGATAAAAACATCCCAACCCCATTTTCGCCCATTACCCGACGACTAATAATCATTACTCCACATAACCAGCGCTAAAATAATTATGAAAAGCATCCGACTTTGGTTCTAACCAGCTGTAACATAAATAAATAATAGCAAAATTGTGCTTCGCCCACCCCGGTAGAAACTGTTTGACCCCAGATATGAAATAAAAATCTAACAATTAACTTAAATCAAAAGAGCCATCAATTTAAATTTTAAATTCAAGACCCAAATACTTGGTCATTTACATAAACCCAATAAAGGTGTCCCCACCCCAACAAAACAACAAGCGAATACTTAAAAAGTATATTTTCATGGCTACTCCTCTGGTCCAATATTCTACAACTAATCAGTTATAAACCTCCGTCCACGATATATTATGACCCACCATGTTCCTCGAAAGATTTAAACGAACAACCCCCGCACCACGCACCTCAGAATTAAATATCTACTTATTTAAAAGACTACGGCACTCAAGATTAATTCCTTTCAACACGCCACCCCGCCAAATTGAATGTTCCTATCGCTACATAGGGTACTACATTAGGGCGCGTAGAAAATAAGACTAAGGAGCTTGAAACAAGCTGAAATAATTCGTGAGGACCCCCGAAATAAAACTCCTAAAAAATATTAACATCACCCTATCACCCTGGCAACACATAACCCCTCTGATTTAATGCTATTCCGTATCGGCCTACTTATGCCTAGCCATTTGGAATTAAATGTAAACAATAGATGGTCTGCCACATAACAATAAAATGGCGGCTATAACAACAAAATTAGATGATATATGCAATGGCATTATTTTAACACACACCACACACACATAACTCGCACACGCAACGCACCCAACCAACGCCACCGGTCACCGCCACCACCCCCCCCAAAATACTGTTCAAAAAAATGAAACGCAACGTTTTTGGTAAAAATTACTTTTATAAAAGATATAATCGCTGATTGGACATCAGTCAACCTATCGATTAGTGATTCCACTTGGTTCATATAAACTTCTCTATGTTACCTGAATAGTGTAACGTCACCTCGTGATTCTTGAATCATGAAAGAGGTCCAAGTTCAAAACAATATTATTGACAATTAAAACAGTTTAACAAATTAATAGAAATCCCGTGAATGACTTACTAAACATAAATTAATAATATTACCATAAGATTATAAATAAATTATGCCTATAAAAAGATTGAAAGCTCTTCGAAAATAAATTCCGTTGAAAAAATGATCAAAATGCGACAAACAGAGTATGGCCTCATCTCACTACAGAACAACGATCTAATCCATCATTGGATCGTCGTTTACCAGACCTGAAAAAAATCAATCAAAAGTGTATTGGCCATACAATTATTAATTTTTGGTTAGAAAGCTCCCATTAGTCGCCTTTAGTGAGGGTGATTAAATGCAAGAAACTGGCCTCCAAGGTGGCAGACCGGCCGGCGCTGTGGAAGACCCATATGTCTCCAACCTCCTGCCGAAGACCGCTTCATACGGCTGGCGTTACCCTAAATAATCGAGTTAAATTTGCGTACGCCATTATTAAATATTAAAAAAATAAAAAATTATTAAAGAATATAAAAAAAAAAAGTTAGAGAAATTTATATAAAGAAAAAATGGGCGTTATAATTAGTATAATAAATCCAAAGGTCCTGTTCCTAAAAAACTGGCATATAAAAAAAATAACTTCAAAATGGGCGAACCAGCATCGTCAATAAAAATATAAAATGACCTAAATAAACGGTATTAATTTAAAAAAAAATCATTATATATGCTAAAGCACAAACGATTATATTTAATAATATTATGAACCGCAAAAAAATTAATTAAGCCGCTATAAAAAAAATAAAGCGTTAAGGAGTTCCTCCACATGTAATAAGAAAAATAAGAATAAAAAATATAATATATTAATATACTCATATATAATATAGTAAAAATTGGTGCTAATATAAAAAAATTTTATATAAAAAATAAATTATTTAAATTATAATATTTTCGTCCCCTAAAAGGCCCTTCCATATAAATGGCGGCACATAAAAAAAATTAATTTTCAGCATTTTATCGCTAAAACCTCAGGTGGCACAATTAATTACCCAGTTAAAATCGCGGATATAACATACGTAAAAACCAATTAAAAATGGGCCAGATATATAATTATAAATAAATTTTAATAAAACTACTAATGGGATTAATTTATACAGATAACTCCCGCCAGCGAGACGGTGCTAAAAAAAAATCTCCATATAGTAAATCGCTTGAACTAAAAAATATTTATATAATAAAATGAATTTAAAAGATCCCAACGCTAAATAAAAGCCATTAAATAATGGAAAAATATTTAAATTAACATCTAATTAGTGGCCCAGAGAGGTCTAAAAATAATACTAAAACGGAGGCTAAAAAAACATAATGAAAATTAAAAAATTAAGATTAATAATAAAAATAAAAATTAATTGTAAAAAAATAAAAAGTCTGTAAAGAATTTTTCTTCAGGCCAAGAAAATATGAAACATAAATTCCCGTAAATTAAATATTTGTAAAAATAAAAAAAATATAAAAAAATTAAAAAGAAAAATCCATTACCTCTGCAATAATGGTAATTTATATATAATTATAAAAAATAAAAAAATTGATAGAGGTGTGTTCATTAAAAAACCTTAAATAAAACCCCTACCCATTAAAATAAAAAAAAGACTGATTTTATGACTAGTATGTCCTAATTGCTACGGTCTAGATATCTAGGGTAGTGTGCAAATTCGTGGGTGGTGGATGGGGAACCACTATACTACACAAAACATACTCAGGCAGATATTAAAGTCTATGATCAACTCGAGCTAACACTGGGGTTTTAATGTTGATATTTAAAAATTATTGTTTTTTTTTTATTACAAAATTTATTAAAATCCCTGAACCTAATATTCGTTTTGGTCAGGACTGTCAAATCAAATGATTCAATAATAATATATAGGGAATATATTAATAATATATATATATATATTGGATAATATATGATATTGAAGATAATGAGATATACTAGTGAGTATGGATAGGTTTATATAGGGTAGGGATATATGATGATAGAATATCATATATATATAGATGATGTATATATTAGTAAGGTAGGATAGATATATATATTCCCAATATGAATATGAGTTAATAGTAATAGGGATAGGATAGGGATATATATAGTGGATATATTTACTATGTATACTATTGAGTATATTTAGAGAATAAGTAGTAGTAATAAATTGATAGGACATATTGTCCTATAGAGAGATAGTAGAATATATTTATATATATGGATAGGAGAGATAGATATAGGTTGAAATTCATTTGATTTAGACAGTCCTGACCAAAAGATTATAAGGTTCATAACTAATAAAATAATAAAAAAAATAATTTTATCAAAACCTAAAACCCAGTGTTAGTCGAGTTGATCATAGACTTTAATATCTGTGAGTGTTTTGTGTAGTGGTTCCCCATCACACCACAATTTCAATACCCTAGACATTAGACGTAGCTATCAGACATACTAGTCAAAAATAAGTCTGAGTGAGATCTTAGGGTGGTAGCAGAAAGGTGCTCTGAGAACACACCTCTTCAATTGTTATACTCAGGGGCCTTCACAGCTTGACCTCACTCAGTTACACTATCAACATAACACCAACATTCATAACATCTAAACCCACCACATATATTGGGTAGCTCGCTCCGGGATTTAAACTATATAAAATTCAAGATTGTATTACTATTGTCCCTAAAGAGTAAAGATATCCAAATGTAAAAATAAAAGTAAGTTAGGGTGGAAGTTAATAGTTGATGAATTGTCACGGCCAGTAATTAATTAATTAATCTTAGTGGTACTTTGGTTGTTAGAGTTTTTAATTTGTCTTAGTATATTATTTGATTTGATTAAGACAGGATGGCTGATTTGGCCAAATTTAGATCGGCTGCCGTGCTGGCTGCCAAAGAGATGGGTATGGATGGGCCAGAGCTGGTCCAGTATGTAACCTCAGAGGTTGATAAATTTATTGAAAGAGATAGGGAAGATAGGAAGTTAGAGGCAGAAAGAAAATTAGAAGTTGAGAAAGAAATTAAAAGGTTGCAGATTGAGGCTGACAAAGAGGCTAGGGCATTGGAGGCGGACCGGGAGGCTGAAATTAAGCGGCTCCAATTTGAAGAGAAGAAATTGGAGGCTGAATGGCAAAAAGAGAAGCAGAGGAAAGAAAACAGGCTGCAGAACGGGAGGCGGAAGACAAAAGATTACAAAAGGAGCATGAGTTACGACTAAGAGAGTTCGAATTTCAAGGCCATGCTCCTGCAGGTGGTAACAGCCTTTCTACCTCCGATGCCACTGCTAATCAGGGAGCCTCAACCTCAGCCATGGGGTTCCATTTAGACCATTTTGTAGAGAGGGAGGATGACATTGAATCATTTTTAAGCAGGTCTGAGGTTTTAGCCACCACTTATGGGTTGGAAAAAGAGAGATGGAGCTTAAAGTTATCCCAGGGTCTTAGGGGAACATCTTATGAAGTGTTTGCAAAGATGAGTAAAGATGACCAAGACAATTGTGACATGTTAAAGCAGGCTCTGTTGTTAAGATATGAGAAGAATGGATAATTTTATAGTAAGAAGTTTAGAAATGCCAAACTGTTGTCTGGGGAGACATACCACCAATTCTCTGCCAGACTGGAAACCTATTTGGAGAAATGGACTGCTCTGGGGAAAACCCAAGATCTTAAGGAAATGGTCCTTATAGAGCAATTAAGAGAGTCCATGGCTCCAGACCTGAGAAAGTTTCTCATGGTGCAAGGTGCAGAGAGGCTGGGTGAGTTGCTAAATGTTGCTGAAAGGTATCAGGCGGCCCAGGCAGAGGTAGCTGGCGCTAAAAAGAAGCATGTAGATAACTATAGGGCGGCCCCACCAAACTCTAATAAATTTGATAACAAAGATCAGGGTAACAAAGGTAAGCCCAACTTTGAAAGGCCACGAAATGATTATCGAGATAGAAATCCACAGTTCAATGACCAAAAATATAATGAAAGAACACATTTTAACAAAGAAAAAAGGTGGTGTAAATGGTGTAAGAGGGACAATCATGCCAACAAAGTTTGTAATAGGAAACCTTCTAACTTTGCTGCAATGAAAACGGGGAACCAGGGATTAAAGGTCAAACCTACTGGACAGCAGGAACCTTCATCACCCCCCAGTTTGTGAGGATGTTATTTGTAATGGGGTCACCATAAGGTGCCTTTATGATACAGGGTTGGATTATGATTCAGTTGTGAAGTCTAGCCTAGTGGACCCAAGTCAGTATACCACAGAAACAGTGGAGATACAAGGGGCGACTAAGGACATACCACTCATGACACTTCCCATCGCAAGGATAACGGTGAAAACTCGCTATGTGGAAGGAGAAATCAGAGCAGCAGTGAGAGATGAACCAATCTACCCTCTGATATTGGGGTGTAGATACGTCTTCTTGGGGAATCCCGAGAGACCTGTGATCATGGCGACAGTGCAGACCAGGTCACAGAAGAAGGAGGAAGAGTAATCCTATTAATACTCCCTTGCCAGAGGAGATGAGGAAGGCACAGGCAGATGACAGATCACGTAAGCCATGTTTTAAAAAGTTGCCAAAATGTCACACACCTCCAAGCAAGGGAGATTACTATATGAAGGAATTAAATAGCACATTTGTTATAGATAGAAGGCTGGAACTGGACATCCAATGGTCACGGAACCCATAAACGCCACGGAGGGCAAACTTAAGCCTGAACAGAAGTAAAAAATATCAAATTTACTAATGTAGAACAAAGTGGAATTGGAACCCCCTTTTCACAACACAGTCTTCCCTTCAAACCTGAATGATTTTAGAATGGTCATACTCTGTGTCGAGTACAAAAAGTGGTTTTAACCCCAGAATAAGCCCGACAATACCCTCGGCGTCGAATTATGTGAACTGGAAGGAAAGGATAAAAAGAGGAGCCAAGATCTCTTCACAATGAAAATTAAAAGTGGGGAGAAAACACCAGAAACGAATGGTAGTGACATTTGGAGTAATGATAAAAGGAAAGAAAGTCCTCACCACAAGGCTTCCAATGTAAGGGACATTACAGTGCCATGAAAGATAATCGACAATATTAAAGGGTCCCTATGTAACCTTGTTAAGGACGTGGACAGATGAGAATGCAGAAGAAGACTGTTACCGTCATCAATCAATATGTGAACGAGCTGACCACCTCCCCCCCCCCACACACCCCCCCCCCCACCCCCCCCCCCCCACATCGTCTTAAACTGGCTGGAAACTGCTAATGTATAATCTCAGACAAGCCAGAAAAACATGCTGCATATTTTAATAAGAACGCGAAGGATAAGAGAACAAACTGTGGGAGAGAAGGTGCTCTTCTTCCTACACGGCAGCAGTAAACAAGTTGCAAATAAGATGCAAGGTCCATAACAGGTCTAGAGAAGGTGTCCCTAGAAACAATTATAAAATGACAAGAAGGGAAAGAGAAAATCTATCATGTGAACCTTCTAAGAAGATCTGGACAGACAAAGTCAAGGAAGGACACCCCTTACTGACCTGGCTAACGCAACGGAAATGAAAAAAAGAACCATCACCTCCCACGAGTACCCCTGAATATCCAATGTGAAACACCGTCACAGGTGAAAGTCATAAGCCACCTACTAAAATCTCAGAGGGAGCCGGGTTTTCACTGGTTCTGATTGAACATACAGAACGTGTTAACGGATAACCCGGGGCACACCAATATTGGTTTGAAAGACGAAGTATATTAAAGTTGACCCATCACGCATCTGTATAGACCTATTCCTATTCCTTTTGCTAAGGAAAAGCTTTGAAAGAGGAGATAGAGTATTTGTTGAAAGTCGGGATTATTTCTCTCAGTGAATTCTCCCTATAGCTCGAGTGTGGTTTGGCTGAGAAAACCCTCGGGGAACATCGTCTGTGCATAGATTACAGAAACTGAATGCTGCACAGAAAATCAGGTGGAGCCATTACTGATACTAATCAACTATTTGCCAGGCGGAATAAGGCAAAAATATTTTTTTCTAAGGTGGATCTTAGCAAAGGCTATTATCAAAGTCCATTCCATAAAGCGGAGGTGCGAACCCTATTTTAGCCTTTACAACATCGGAAGGGACATTATGTGTTTCAACTTGTTGCCGTTTGGGTTTAAAAATGCTCCGTTGTGTTTTCAATCATGGTGATGCGAAACATAGTTGGCATCCACTAATAATCCCATGCATCACGATTTAGTATGGATGAATATCCTCATCGCTACTGAAACGTTTGGAGGAACCGGTAACGCGTTGACTATGTTGTTTGATAGACCAGAGAGGCTAACTTGACTGCTAACCAACAAAATTTTTTGTATTGGATGGAAAGATTTGGGATTCATGGGACTTACCGATATCAGGGTACTGACCCCTGACCGCCAAGAACCGGGAGAAGTGGCAAAGGGCAACCGAGACCACAGACAAAGAAAGATGTGAGATCTGTTGTGTCGTTGTTGGATTTTAAGCAAAAATACATTAAAAATTTGAAACTCTATATGTGCTTCCTTTGACTGATTTAACCCGTAGAGGGGACATCCTGAGAAAATTGGTTTGGGTCCGCACAGTGTGAATTGGCTACAAAGTTAAAGGATAAAACTCTCAGCAAGCCTATTTTATAAAATTGCCTGAATTTGATTTCTAGATGTCGTGGTAAGAACGGAAGCAAGCAATGTGGGCCTGGAGACCACGTGTTACAAAATGTCCGCTCGCCAAAGGGGAACTGAAACCCAGTCGCTTATGCTAGCCGCAAGTTGAACAAAGCGGAACAAACTACTCAACAGCGAAAAAGTATGTTTAGCTTTAATCTGGGCGATACGAAAGTTCCACATCTTCTCGATGGTAGAACATTCGTGTCCAAACGGACCGATCAGCCCCTCTATTCTTAGCACATGCAAAGCATGTGAAATGCTCGTCCATACGATGGTCGTTGCTGCCTACAGCTTTTTCATCTCACTAGTGAATACATTTCCCGTCACAGAATGTGGGTTGCAGACTTCTTGAGCTAGGCAATCCTGTTTGAAGAAAATCAGAGTATTCAAAAGGCATGAAAGAGCAAATTTGAGCTGTGTGTATCACGGTACAAGAACTTGCATCAGTGCAATGTTCGTAAGTGGGGAGATGTGTTGATGATATTACAGTGATACTACACCGATCCCCAATTGGTAGTATTTTTTTTATAGTTTAAAATAATGTAGGAAAAAAAATTTAGTGGAGTTTGTTTGAGTTTTTGCTTCTTTCACCTCAAAGCCAGCCAGGCATAGTGGATTTTAGCCGACAGGACCGAAGAAGTAAATGAATACTATCTTGCCCTAAGTCCTTGAGACCTATTTTTAGAGCAGTGAGACTAGATTCATATCCGGTTTCATCTGGTGGGAGGGAGAGAGGAGCGACAGACAAGTGATAACTTTAACACGTGTTGGTTTGAAACAACACAAATTTGTAAGCAAACGCGCGTAGTATTGTTAGGGTCACGTTTGAAAAAAAGGCGGAAACGCCACATGCATGCCGCTTAATATAATCACATCGTGGGACATGTATAAACACACAGACAGCGCATGGCCTGCCAAATAGTACAGTTTATGACGTAACAGGACTAGTGGTTTCAGTTTGAACAGGAGGGAGAAAAAGGGGGAAAGAATGTGCATCTTATAGTAGGCCAAAAAGCAAGTCTATTTTTTTAACTAACGCCCAAGATCGGACGGACCGACAGACAGAGGTACCCCCGAAATTGGGCTGTACTTTTGGCTTTATTTTTCACATTGGAGTCAGAATTGGGAATCGTCCGGACGGCTCGACGCCATTTGAATTAATTCTGTCCCTGAATCAGGACGATTGAGAGTCTGTGAAGTGTGACGTGCCTCATTATGATATATATATATATATATATATATATATATATATATATATATATATATATATATATATATATATATATTACAGTAAATTATAAGAGGGCGTCATAGTCCAGCCAGCGGCACGCCTGAAGTTGTGCTAAATCAACGTACCTGTGGTTTTTTCCTGGAATTTGTGGTAAGACAGAAATTATTAAATATTTTATTTAAAAATGTGAGTGAGAGATACTGCCATACGACAGTAAGTACACAGGTCCCTAGCTGACTTCTGCAGGGCCTAGTGGTTGGTTTATCGTATAACAAATTACCAGAGATGTAGAATACACTTGTTTTCTTAGGTGGTCAGGTGGAAACATATCGACCACCTTATTGTATGGGAAAAAGAGATCATTGATAATGGCAGAGGTGTTGCAGCCATTAGGGAAGAGGAATGTGAAACTGGTGCTACTTGTTACATCATTTATGTGGATGAGCTGGGGTTGGTTAGCGAGATCTGACCCAGGTCTTTTGTTTTAAATATATTATTGGTTGTAAAATTGGTGGATTAGATATTGTGTTAAGACCGAACATAATTTTCATGTTGCAGGGTTTCTTCGTCTGGCACTGTGCTAGTGCCAGATGTTTTGAAGTGAACGACTCTGTATGAGAGTGGATGTGTCTCTAGTGGTACAAGCTTTCCACCACTAGAGTAGTAATATTGATACATGCTGTCTATCATATTACCTCAGAGCAAGTGAGGCAGTGGCCTTTGGCCGGAAAGACAACTATATTCTACCATCACAGGCCAGATAAGTACATCAGACCTGGCCTGCGGGAATTCATCAACTTCTTCACCCAATTAAAAATTGACTGTACTTGTAAAAAAAAAAAAAAAAAAAAAAACTTTTCCACCAATACTCCTGTATAACGAGAAAATAAAGTGTGTGAAATAAAAGACTGGGTATGATGTAAACAACCCGACCCTCCATCCAGCACTATTTAGAAATTAATATAGATTTAGTAGTAACATTATTAGATTTTAAAATATATGTATGGACAGTTCGTCCTTTTTTGGTTTAATTGACTTGTATATATATATATATATATATATATATATATATATATATATATATATATATATATATATATATATATATATATATATATATATATAATATATATATATATATATATATATATATATATATATATATATATATATATATATATATATAAATTTGATTTCATTTGATTTGACAGTCCTGCCCAAAAGAATATTAGGTTCAGGACTAATAAAATTGTAAAAAAAAGTATTTTTAATATCCAAACTTAAAACACAGTGTTAGTCGAGTTGATCATGCTCTGAGAACACATCTCTTTAATTGTTATAACTCAGGGGCCTTTAACAGCTTACCTCACTCAGTTACAAACCCCTATCAACCTACCACCCCCCCCCATAACATCTAAACCCCCCAAATAAAAAAAAAAAAAACCCCCACCACATCCAAAGGTTTCTTTCCGTAGTAATTATTACAATAAAGTCAATTCTGCCAGGAAACATATTACATCACTGTTACGGGTCCTTGATCTTTAACACCGATTGTCAACTTCCAACATCCCAGTGAAATCGCCGGTATTTGGGCATGTCATGTTGCGACATTGGACACGTTTATCACTCCCAATAATCGTCTGTTCCGTCCCAGATTAGAAAACAGAGACAAACAGGGTGAGTGGGAAATAATCTAACAACCCATGCCTGGCTTCAAACGTTTGTTTTCAATCAACCGTCTAGCACTTACTGATGCTTTTCTGTCGGACGGAAGCTGTTACATACTTAAACACTTCACTTTGCACAAATAGGACGTCCATGTTGCTTCAAACAGGTCAAGCGTTATAGTTAATAGTAAGGGAGTGACAACGACATAATAAGAAAACCTTGAACGATGAAACGAAACAAACGAATACTGGAAGAACTTAACAACGTAAAGGGATTGACCCATAGTAATAATGCCGGAGAGGACATGAAGACAAAAGCAAAGGATAAACGAAACATATTTTTGTGGCAACATGGGTAAAATCTCAAAAAATAGGTACTCATCTTGAATTTCGTGCTCTGTTAAAATGGATACGCAACACTATTTGAGGATACCTGTTGAAAATAAGCATTACAAGATCAGTCATTGTTCAAATGTAGTAAAGTTGGGGTAAAGAAAGATCAAAACAACACGGTAGGAACAAACGAAACACAATTTTGTCAGGGAAAAGAAATAGGCATTAATTACCTATGTGTGTACCTTTTTATATTTCTGCCATGAAATAAAACACCATTTTCAAGAGAAGAGAATTGAGACAAATGGAAAAGGAGAAAGGAACATGATGGAACTGGACAGGAGGATTAGAATAATTTTGTTGAAGGCCAGTGAGGGTTTTTTTTTTGGGGGGGGGGGAATCGAGAGAGTAATGAATGATAATGATTAGGTTGAATGATTTACTCCTTTTTTGTCGTCTGTTTGCCAGCTGTGGTGATTAGTCGCATGGCGGCGTTGTGGTGCGATGATACCCTAGCGTATTACTGACCATTTAAACAAAAACAAATGCATTATATCTCCCGCACTTGTTCAAGTTCAGAATATGAAAGCTACATTAGCTTATCCGTTCCATTATCTACCACCTCACAACATTTCCCACCTTGGTTTAGAGCACTTGATCAAGGTTCGATTCTCGTTTGAGCTAATTTGTGCCATTTCCTGACACTCCTCCACGTGGGTGTGCCGGATCGGGTAAATATATTAGTAATCTCTGGTGGGTTAACTATATAAGACCCAGAAATTGGCTGTATAATCGCACTTGCGTTGTAGGCGACAGATATCGTATTTCTGTGTAGTTAAGTAACAAACAGTTGGCACAATTTTGTAGACCAAATTGTCAGCACCAAGCAGAAGACAGACAAGCAGAACAGACATATTCAAGGTAATATTGTTACACTTATTTCTTTACTTGTTTTTAATGTTTACATTTTTGTGTTCTTGCTTCATTACTTCATCGATATTTCCTAACGCAGCTTTTTGTAATCTATAATACTTTGTTCGCTATTTTTAATTTTAATTTTAAAATGTTATTACAGTCACAATTTCCTTTTTCGCCACTTATGAGCATGGAGCCACTACTGCAGCAGTTTGATAGAACTTTGTACTAAGGATTGACTAACAGTTTCCAAAGCAATTTGTTTTTCATGATGAGGTTTCCAACCTCATGCACGAACCTCATATTAGTTGCCTTGTACGACATGCTTGATGAAGCAGAAGTCCTGTTCATTCTTTTTGTCATCAGAGACTCCCCGGGATGCGTAAATGAATAAAACAAAATTTATAACAATAATAACGTTATCCCTACCTTTTTTTTATTTTCTGTTTCTGCTATGTAGTATAGCAGAGCAAGGAGTGACGCGTGATGAACTGTCACGCTGTACTTCTTTAACGTGGTACTACTCATTTGATTCAAGCCTCCGTGAACTGTGCTTATAATCTCTCTGTTCATTGGTGAAACACGTGTTTCAACCTTCTGTGGTTTATAATATACTGCTCAAAAAAAGTTAAAGGCCACTTTCAATTTTTAGGTCATTTCAACTATGCTGTTGTTTTTAAAACCTGAACACTCAGTCAAAAAAGTTTTGCTGCATTTTGTTGCATGCTTAAACAATGTTTGTTAATCTGACAATAAATCAAATCTGTGTTACGTGTGTGTACCTCCAAGGTCAATCAAATGCACGTGGTGAAAAGGGAAATAATGCATGTTTTAAAATGCTTCCTATGGCAAAGCCTGGTGATAACATTGCTGAAATTTGCTTTTCACGTGCAAGTCGTGACTATGGTGAACACATTTAACCCACTTTTCGGAAGGAACAGGCAATGGGTATGTTTGTAACATTTACCATTTTAGCCATGGCTCTGCGTGTCTTGCCGTCTTGTGGTAAACCTTGGACGTCCTGACCTGCGTTGTTCTGCGACACTGCCCGTTGCATTATAACAATCACGCAGAGTTTGTATGACAGAGTGGGCAACTCCTAATCTCCTAGCAACTTCTCGCAGCCTTACATCATCCTGCAGCCATGCCATCGCTCTCCATCTGTCAACATTGGTCAAGCGTCTCAGCTGAGCCATGGCTTAAATGGTAAAAGTGGGTGAAATGTGTTCACCATAGTCACGACTTGCACGTGAAAAGCAAATTTCAGCAATGTTATCAACAGGCTTTGCCATAGGAAGCATTTTCAAACATGCATTATATCCCTTTCCACCACGTACATTTGATTGACCTTGGAGGTACACAGACGTAACACAGATTTGATTTATTGACAGATTAACAAACATTGTTTAAGCATGCAACAAAATGCAGCAAAACTTTTTTGACTGAGTGTTCAGGTTTAAAAAAAAACAGCATAGTTGAAATGACCTAAAAATTGAAAGTGACCTTTAACTTTTTTTGAGCAGTATAATTTAAATGTGTATTGTTCTTCATTCTGGATAGACTATGCTATTTGTTGTTCTTCTTTGTTGTTTATTCCACCCTGCTGATCGTGCCTTTTGTTATCATGGTGTTATTGTAATAAGGTTGACGTAAATGCAGCATTACGCACACGGCACGTTCGAATTTTCAAATTTAAATAAAATTTTGCCTCGTATTGGCGAAGGGCGCTCCGTTCAACCTAAACACATTGTCTATCGGTTGTATTAGGGCACATGTCCAAATATAAAAGACCTTGAGGTCTGTATAGTTTGTTATTTTACATCTATTCCCTCTCCCGAATGCAACATTTGTCTTGTCCATTTGAAATCACAGTGGAGTGTTTGTAGAGGGAAGTTTACAATTCCAATTAAACAAACAAGAAAGATTGAACGAAATATTGTAGTTGTACCCCAGTGTACATAATTTTATTTTTCTTACTTTATATTGTTTCATGGTGTGCTCGTTTTTTCATTATCTGTGTTTTTCTGTGTTTTTCCATATTTTTTTTTTTTTGGGCGTGGTCCCGGACGAAGAGAAGCGCCGATATATTCCAGTGTTTGTTAATGTGTAAAGTTAAGCTGAACTATACTCGTCAAATGTCGGTGGATCAAAAGGTCGTAACAAAACATGTGAGGTAAGCTAAGCTCGCATTTAGAGAGGAATATGGTAGCATTTCCCCCAGTCAGCTTCTAAAACTTCCAGATATGAGAAACACAGAGATAAGGAACGATACATTACAAGGTAAACGTAGTGCTAAAGAAGATACGGCCGTAACGAAGTTAAGTGTTAGAGACTTCACTGTAATAGGTCCAGCTTCGAGAGGTGGGATGATCAGTTCCCTTTTTCGCTGCCTTTCCCTTCCTTAACGCAAGAGCAGAGTCAGGTACCCATTTACAGTTGGGTAGACTGGAGCTAGTATCGAATCTGGTAACCCTTACCGTGAGAGACCAGAGCCCTAACTACTCTACCAATTGAACTCTCGAAGAAGATAATGGAAGCAGAAACAAGGACAAGGGTAAGAACTGTGACTGATTGCAAAGTACACGATGACTTTGACATCTACGCGAAGATCTATGCTCCAGAGGAAGCTTACAAGTGAATAATATCAGTTGTACTTATTATATTTTGCACACCTTTCTCCACAAAAACAAATCCCAGCAGACCTGCTCTATAAACCTGTCTTCTCTTAGCTAAATCTCACTGACCGTCTCATTCAATCAATTTTTTTTAAATCAATGTTCTCATTGTTCGACCAACCATTAATTGATGTAATCAAAATAAAACAGTTTGCCTGCATTATCACAAACATGCAAACAAACAACAACATAAACATGACATAAATTTCCTGCGCCAAATTTTTCACAACATGGCGTAATTAAAATGTTTATTGATACTGTTTACGGTAAACACTGTTCAAAGTGCGCGGTTAGATTAATTGCCAGTGCCAAACGTGTAATAAAAGTATACATTATTTGTTTCACGAAATCCAGGTCTCGTTTCTGATAAGCGGGACTCAAAGATGCAGCAATAGAGAATGCAGTCAGCGACTCATAGCTTGACTGCTTGCGTCAGGGTCAGCTGACCAAGCCCCTACTCCACCTCCACGTGCTGATCCTGGAAACAGGCTGCATCACTGCAGTCTGGCTGAGAGAGTAGGGATCGAAGAGGGAAGGCAAACCCGGTCCCAAAAAAAATGCCGTGCTGAAGTCGGATGTGCCGGCCGAAAGGCGCAGATATCGCAGCTTCGCTGTAAACAGACACAACGCAACCAACGTCCTTTTCAGGACGAACGAGGAAGAAGAAGAAGAAGAAGTTTCAGATAGGCCACAAAAGAGATAATTGTTTCCGGCATTGTTCAGTGCAAGGTTGTGATCCTAGTCACCATACCCGGAAGGTGACCTACAGTACAATTAGCTGAGTTATAGCACACCTTCACTACCTGCTTTCAGACACAGGCACATACATATATACGTGACTTGTGACATTTGAACTTTTGAAGCAAACGGTCAAACATTTCAGGTAAGAGAAAGAAACTTGACAAATGACGTGAACGATGCGTCTTATCAAGAACACCAATTGTTATCATGTGACAGCGGCTGAAGGTCATTTTGGAAGAACTTGTAAGATTCAAGTTTTCTGATAAGATCAGATGAGTTGCCATCTCCTCATAAAATGATGCTCGCAGTTTATCTCCAACGTAATCTGCCTCTTGCCTTGATGGTGCACTCTGAAAGACTCTTTTCCGTCCATTCTTGATGTTAATTTTACAATCAAAGTAGCTCTTGCAGTAGTAGATGTAGAAAATCAAAGCACTGTCTTCCGATTGCTTTCAAAGTGATCGGCAAATACGTTTTAGTTAAAAAAAAAAAAAAAACTAGAAAGGATATTAAAAAACAAGAAGCAGCCAGAGGGAAAAGAAAAGGACTGAAAAAAACTTCAAAACAGTATTAGAAATCGTAAGATAAATAACAATAAATTAGAAAAATGAGTTAATATGTCCTGTAAAATAAATGAGTCAAAAAATAATGTAGGTGGAATGACGAAATATGCGAAACATGAAGAGCAAAGAGGGACTTACATGTTTATATATATATATATAATTTTACAGTTCCATTTCGTCCATATTGACAGCGACATCTGATATTTCTTTGTCAGGTCGTATCATTTTAACTAATTTAATTTAGTTTTCACCTTCTTTTTCTTCTGTTTTGTTTGCTTGCCTCTGACGAAAGTAGACATTTTCTTTGTTCTTTGTCCTAGTATAGACAGAATGCTTATTTTTGTCAATCCCGTCATTTATCACGGTCCTAGTGCAGTACCATTTATTTTCTAGTGTTTGTTGTCAATGTATTTGATTGTTTATTGAAAAAAAAATAATTGGTAACCTTGCAGATTTACAAAACATCGATATATTAGAATATATAGTTCGTAGTGTAACTTTTTTTTTTTTTTTTTTTAAGAATCGTTGTTATACTGTTTCGTTCATTCGTACATCTGACATCATAATTTTTCATTTCCATTTTAACTTTCTCTACATTTTTTTTTTACAACTCCGTTTAAAATTCCATCATTTTGTTATTAAACATGTATTGTACATTACCGAAAGTCACAATGTTATCAGTGCAGCACAAAAGTAGCGATGCTGGTATTTTTTTCGAAAAATATAAAGAAAATAAAAAAAGTCGAGCCTAATATAAACAAAAAGTAAGAGTATTTAATTCAAATGTTAGGACAGCCCTTTTGTATAGTTCCGAAACAATGTAAACTAATAACAAAAATAGGCTACAGACTTCATAAATGGCTGCTTTTGAAGAATCATCATAACCATGTTCATTGGCGCTCCTTACGGAGCGTGGGACAACTACAGCAGATGGTCCCCCCTTGCAGGAAGACTGAACCTTAGCACGCTGCATAAAAATTCAGAAAACTTGCCCTGCAGCTGCATTCTTTTTCACAACCCCCCGTTTTTATAGTGGGCGACTTGTAATGTCTATAGTTTTTGTGTTTCTTGGTCAATTGCTATCATTTTTGGAATTTATATAAATAAATGAATGGTGAATCTGATGATATAAAATTTGTTTGTGTACATGTTAGATGTGATAGGAAGAGAGGAAAGGAAAGATGAAAAAACGAAAAAAAAAATTAAAATAATAAAAAATAATTTTTTTAAAATTTTAAAATTAAAAAAAATTTTTTTTTAAATAACCAACACACGAAGAGTCCATATCCCTTGCATCTCAATGAAAGTCATTTGACCAACAGACCAATACAAATCAAATGACGATCTTTTCGTTACACCCATCATCAGTAGCAAAGCAACAAACGCTCTCGTCAGATGTGACATTCGGCCGAAATTCTAAATCTTTCCGATATTCCTAGTACTAACCCCTAGCATTATACATACTGGCAATGCCATTCTACTTTCGTTTCCATCTCAGCCATCAAACATATTCTGAGAAACGATATCAGCGCTTATAAAGACAAAAATCTTATCCCCAACGCATGGCGTCAGAATCCAATAAAATTAGAGCGAAATGGCCGCGTGTCTGATGCCGATTCATTTCGATTTAAAAAATTTACAAAAAATAAACGCAGATACACCCATCACTTTTTTAAGATCGGAAACGGAAGCTAACTCTCTTGCAAATAAAATTACAACTTAACATCCGGGGCTGAAAATCCCGTGTACACAAGTCCTCATGCTAGAAACGGTGATATCCGTAAGGTGCAACATTGCGCCTCCAGCATGGAGAACATAGGTTACGTTCGTCGCAACGTTGCGTCCGCAGCGTGCTAAAGGTTGTCACGTGATCTTGTAGCTATGGTTTTTGTGGCAATTTGATTGATTTGATTTTTTAAATTATCGTACGCCTGCTATTACTCCAGGCGAAAACTCCGGTTAATCTGTCTAACCTGAGATTGATTTTAAGTGAGTATTCCTTTTTTCCCTGTACAATGACAGGTGTCCTCTCCCCATTCAGGCAGATACTTGCCGATTTCGGAGGTACCCATTAGAGCTAGGTCGGCTCAGGAGTTGTTCAGGTTATTCCAGTCCCTGGTCGACGACACTTCTTCAAATGGATTCGCCAGGGCTCGAATTATTCCAGTCCAAAGTCTCGGTCGACGATACTGCTTCAAATGTCCTTGCCAGGGCTCAAACCTGGATCACCCGATCACCAGCGCAGTATGGTAACCATAACACCAGCACGGCTCCCGTTTTATATGATGAAGTTTCCAGCTTCATGCACATCTCCATGTACGATATGCCAGTATGGAAGGACTGATATGGCGTTACAAGATCACATATGTGGAACTGATGAAAAATAAGCAGACAAATACCGATGCAACAAGATGTGAGGAAAGCCTCTGGCCTGGTATACGACATGCACTGAGAAAACCTGTTCATGGAATTACAAGGGCAGTCTTATTCTGAATATCCACAGAGTAAGAGAAATAAAGGAGACCAAAAATCACACGGAGAAGAGAACTGGAGAGAGATATAACAGATGAAACGACCTTGTACGGATGGCACTAGGACATACAGACTTGGCCTAGAATTTGCTGACGGCATATACTTCATAAGGAACTAAGGGTAATGGTGAAATGATACTTTTAATTCCTTACGATATATGCATATATAGTAGGGCCCCGCTCATAAGGCGGGTTAGGTTCCAGACGCCGTCGAAAAGCGGAAATCGTCAAAAAGTGGAAACATAGCCTATTCTTTACATGCTAATGAATATAAAATCCTAATAACATGTTTGCGGTATCATATATTAAGTGCGCGATACAGCTAGGTCTAGAAAAACAATATGAAAGTAAAATGAATATACAGCATTTAAAGTAAGCAGTTTATGATCCTCCTTTTTATCAACATTACATTTAGATGTCTTTGTAATTAATATAAAACAAATAATATAGAATATAACAAAATTAAACATTTTGAAAGTTTAGAAAATTACCAAAATACAGAGAAACTTTTAACGCATAAATGCTGTAAACAGACTGAATTACCGACAATAAACTGACGCACAAAGCTGCTTGAACTGAGCTGCTGCGCGAGTTATGCCAAAAAACGCCTAAAGAGCAGAACAAGCGCCGAACATAATGAACATGTATATAATTGAAAACCGCCGTATTAAGAGGAAAACGGGGCCCTACTGTATTATATATATATATATATATATATATATATATATATATATATATATATATATATATATATATATATATATATATATATATATATATATATATATATATATATATATATATATATATATTATATATATATATATATATATATATATATAAAATGTACGGTTTTTTATTTCCCAAATTAGCCCCAGTCCATCCTCTAACAGATCAAGACTAGCGAGGTGAACGCCGAATCTGGTATGTGTTTTTTCCTGGATGAATAAATATCACCGCCAATAGTTGATGCATAAAACGTGATCTTGGGTTCACAGTTAAAACATTTTCACACCAGACCAGATAGCAATATATTAAAACCAACGTCCTTTTCAGGGCGTACGCAGAAGACAAAAATGCCAGCCAAAAAGAAGAATGTTTGTAAAAGCCTGCCAGCACTTGACAACAAAGGTGAAGAAGAGACATCAAAGAACAAGAACACAGATTACCACAGAGCAAGACTGCCCCAAGTACTCGTGCCGGGACCGGTCCTTCTCAAAAGCCGAACAATGCAATTCCTGACACGACGGACGGGGTTAGCTGTGACGTGTGTCGGCCCGACTGAGAGTCTGAGTGGCCCGACTCCTTGCGAGGCAGAGGAGAGGGCAGATGCAAACGTCTATGGCCTAGATGATGAAGACCCTGAACTTGAAGACATGATGAGATCGTTACAACAGATGCAGGAAAGAAGAGAGAAAAGAAGACAGGAGCTTATAACCATGTGGCTACCACCATACGTACCCGAATCGACAGCAGAAACTTTGTCTACCTCAGAGAAGCTGCACCAAACCCCGATGACAATCCAGAATATAGAAAAAGGTCGGAAATCTACATCACCTACGACCCAGAAAACATCCCAGAAGCCACCACCACACGATGCCGAGTTGACAGCTGTGGCTACCCCAGGGAAGCTGCTCCAAAATCCGAAGACGATAAAATCACCACCAAAGCAAGACGTCATAGTAGAGGCTCCATTGTGTAGTGATCAGACAACAACTACAGAGGTGGCGCGCAGATAGCATCGCCACATGGTGCTATCAGCAGCTTCATCCTCCCAGGTTGCTGGTTACCCTCATGTCTTTCTTGCACACATCTTTGAATCTCAGCTGCGGTCGCCCAACTGTTCTTTTGCCATCTGCCAGTTGTCAGTAGAAAATATCTTTCGGGCGCGACCATCTTCCATGCAGCGGACATGGCTAAGCCAGCGTAGTCTACGCTGTCTAAACAGTGTATACATGCTTTGAAGGCCAGCACATGACAACACCTCGACATTTGTCACTTTATCTTTCGACAAAATGCCGAGGATGTGGCGTAGACACCGTAAATGGAAAGTATTGAGCCTTCTTTCTTGCTTAGCATAGGTTGTCCATGTCTCGCTAAAATACAGAAGTGTACTGGTGACGCAGGCGTTATATACCGCTGCTCAGGTCTTCGCTATGAGTTTGGAGTTTCCCCAAACACGCGATGTGAGGCGGGCAAAGGTAGCTGCAGCTTTGTCAATGCAGCTGTCAATTTCTGTGTCCATTGAGAGTTTGTCATTGATGGTAGACCCCAGGTATGTGAAGTGGTGCACCAATGCCAACTCATAGTTATGGATAGTGATAACTGGTGCAGCATCCACATCCTGACCCAGCACATGTGTTTTCTTTAGACTTATTGTGAGGTCAATGTCCTTGAATGCCTGGATGAAGATACTCATCAAGCTCTGACGCTCCTGTTGACTTTGAGTGACGACTGCAGCGTCATCAGCGAATAACAAATCTCTTATAGTCACCTTTGGAAGCGTGAGTACGTGATCCGTATATAATGCATGTCAGCTGATTATTGTCCTTACTTACCTGGTGTCGTACACCACGGGCGGTTGCCTGATCTAACCAGTTTACTGAGGAAATTACTGTATCGGTGAAGGGAACATTACAGTGCCAATCCAGACAGCAAGGTAAATTATATTTGGACATGCACCTTAACATAACCGAAGAATTCTGTGTCTAAATTGAACGGGGCGCCTCGCTAAAACGAGGCAAAATATTTAAACAAAAAACAAACAAAAAAACCACAGGACAGTTTCATACTTCCTTATCGTTAAAATATATTGACCTTTATAAAGAGTTGTGAGGCATACCTTTGTATGAATGAAAAGTGAATTTTCTTGCATTCTATAAAGACTCTTTATAATAAATAGAACAAGCATGAAGATATAAAGTGATATAAGATTCACCTGAAATAAGGGACTCACTTCATTGGTTATTGCATTATTGACTGCTTTGCTGTTGTTCCAAACTATTACGTTGAGAATTATTTTTATTAAATGAAAGAGAAACTTTTTACGTTTTTAGTTACCTACAAAAGTTTACAAATGTTTTCCGAAATTTGAACTGTTTTCAACATTAACCTCGTTTTAATTTTAGAATTGAAAAATTATACATTGTTGGAAACTAACACTTAATTTACCTGTAGAGATAGTATTAATTATTGGAGATAATCATAATTAGTGAGCGCAACCATATATGTCTGTGACTATTCTTCTATCTGTCAACACTTTTGTTTCCTGGCACATGAATTTATTCTTTTTTAAAAATCTAGATTATTCATTGCACTTTTCATATGCTCTGTTAATTTCATCATCATCATCATCATCATCATCATCATCATCATCATCATCATCATCATCATCATCATCATCATCATCATCATCATCATCATCATCATCATCATCATCATTTACATCGTCATTCTTCAGTTCCCTATATAACATAAGCCTTCAACAAACTTATGCCATGGCTTCCTGTCCTGTGCCATCAGCTCAAGGTCTTTCTGTGCCTTCTTCAACCCTGTCAAGTTTCCCACCAGTTCTCTTCTCCATGTGTTCTTTAATCTCTCTCTACCTCTGTTATCCCGTGAATTCAAGAACAAGAACTGCCTTGTAGTACTATCAAGAGGTTTCCTCAATGTGCGTCCAATCCAACCCCATTGACACTTATCTGGTTCTTGCATAATAAGGGAAATCCTGGAACAAGTCAAGAGCTACGTATATCTTGGTCATATAATAACAGAAGATGGCAGATGTGAAACAGAAATCAAGAAAAGAATAGGAATGGCCAAAGCTAAATTCAACAACATGAAACATATACTGACATCTAAACAGTTATCTCACAAATTAAAACTGAGAATCATAAAGTGTTATATATATTCTGCATTTCTGTATGGTGCAGAAACATGGACGATGAATAAGCATTTGAAAGAAAGAATTGAGGCTCTTGAAATGTGGATATATAGAAGAATGGGGCGTATCTCATGGAAAGAGATGAAAACAAATAAGGAGGTCCTAGAAAATCTAGGTATGAAAAGAGAACTAATGAGGGAGATCAAAGTTCGGCAGCTAAAATACTTTGGCCACATAAAAAGGCATAACACCCTGCAGAAGACCATAATAGAAGGGAGAGGTGAAGGCAAACGTGCAAGGGGAAGACAGCACTATAAGTGGGAAGATAACATCAAGAGATGGACAGGAAAGAGTCTATCAGAGTGCACCACCAAGACAAGAGACAGAAGACGTTGGAGATCCATTACAGCCAACCTTCGTTGTGGAGATGGCAGCTGATGATGATGATGATCTGGTTCTCGTCTTCAGTTCCACATTAACTGGATCAATACTGCTTTGTTGAAGTTTTTGCGGCTTAACTCTCCTTAGTTGCCTCATACGACATACGTAGTAGGTTACAGTGTTATTTATACTTCGCTTTCTGTTACATTTGGTTAGTATTTATTTTAACTTGTTGTATAACACATCTTGAGCGTTCAATGACAGAGTGGATAGGGCGCTGGTCTCTGTCACGGATTGCCTCCCCTGCTTTGCAGTAGTGGTACAACAATGACCAAAACTCAAACGCATTTAATATTGGCTTCCAAGGTATCTACCTGGTGCAAGATTACTCTTAGCAGAGATGTTAGATAGAAGGTTAATAACACTTCTGTGACGGTATTGCCTCCCCTGCTTTGCAGTAGTGGTCCACCAGTGGCCAAAACTCAAGAGCATCTAATACGGGCTTCAAAGGTATCTATCTTCGCACAAGATTACTCTTGGCAGAGATGTAGATAGAAGGGTGATGACACTTCTATTACAAAGGGCGTCTTCACAAGATATTCAAAAATAAGCGAGAACACTACTGCTGCTTTGGCTGAGTATGTTAACTGTAATTCTGCCGACGCTTTTGTGAAGGATTTAAGCACTTATTACTTTCAGCTAGTTTAAGCCCCCACCCCTGATTTACTCAGTGGAATTCTATTTTTTTAGTATGCTCTGTTTAGAGTGTGTATAGTAAATTGACTGAGACAATCATGCAGTAACTTTAAAATGATTAAATCGAAGTTAAATTTGTAACATTACAAATAACAAAATTTAATAATCACTTTGGGTTTTAACAGTTGGAAAATAATTTGAATAGTTATGGATCAAGAAAAGTTATCATCACAGTCTTTAGGGAATGTGAGATGTTACAAGAAGTTCAAGTAGCAGCATAGCTTTGAACTTAGCTGCCAATGACGGTTCTGCTCCTGCTTATGAGTTGGTTCTTTTCACTATGCTCGCGCTCGTCTCTGATCAAGGTTGTCGGGGGTAGCTCGTTTCCCAGAAACGTCAAGGAGAGTCTACCACGTGGGTCCTTCGTCTTAAAGCTTAGGCCACGGTTCCCTTCTTGTTTCAGAGATAGTACTTTCTGCTGGTACCACCAACAACTATGACAAAAGAATAGAACGAAACGCTCTTCTGAGTATGGCGTTTTTCACCCCATAGTTATGGGTTCCTATCTTCCCATACCACCATCCCAATTACTTAGAATTTACCCTCGATGAGAATTAAATTTAATCCCTTGGGATAAAATTTTCTTTACATTTAAATAGAATAGCTTTCATAGTTACTTTATATTTAAATGAAAAGGTAAATCACAACTTACGCCAATCCTGACTCACAGACTTTTTGCTCAGATGACTTGAATCGGCCTCTTACACGCGTCTGGGGTGTCGTTAATTTTAACTTCAATTCCCTCTGTTTCCGTGTCTTTCTTCAGTTTCCTAGTCCCGGTGTTCCTTATTAAAATGTAGAGATTTCCTATGCTTTGTAAGTCTTATTTGGTTCTCCAATAAAAGGTTCGGTTAAAAAAAGGAATTATGAATCTAGTCTTCACTCTGGCGAGGTCTGATGTTGTCTTGGCGAGCGTGAAACTCACAGTGAAATAAAACTGCGAAATGGTCAGACTATATTCCTATCTTCCCACGCATTGTTGTTATGAATCTAATCAGAAATATCCAATTATTTCAAATCATGCAGATAGGGTGTGATATTTTCAAAATAGTCCCACGTGAAATAAGGTGCGTGCCTGTAAATGTCATGTATTACCATATATGGACATCTGATGCCTTGCATACACTCTCACAAGCAGATCGGTAGACACACATGACAACATGGGTAAGCTGTAATACTTATTATTTTATTAAAAGTAATATTGGTATATCAAGGATGACTCGGAAGCGCGTATGTCACACTTGTCTGCCCACATCTGTCACACAAACAGTAATCTCGTTATCTGTCGTATGAGTACGCAAAAACTCCGTGTTTGCCCAGCTTGTTAACAAACGAGTCGCTTATCAGCGGTTTAATCTAAACACGTTGGCGCTCATCTTATCTAGTTGCTTCTCGCAGGCTGGGATAAACATTATCTGCAAGGAGTGTCACAAATATTTGGAATACAAACTACTTGCTCCTTAGCCGATAATGGTACTTTTAAAAGTACACAAATAAAAATCAGTACACAATATGTCTCTGATCCTGTCGGAGTGAAACCGAGATCGCGAAGAGGTCGTCCATTTCGTCACAACTTCTACCTGAAGTCACAAGATATTTCCGGAAGTCACGAACAATGTTGCATTGGGCTGAACAATTGTTAACGCATTATATCTGGTACGTCGCCTTTTGTGAAGGATTTAAGCAATGGTTCTAAGCCCGTTCAAGCCCCCAGTTGGTGTAATCCAAAGAAATCCCTCTTATAAGGTATAGCTCTGATTAGAGGTAAATATATATCTATGTATATATATATATATATATATATATATATATATATATATATATATATATATATATATATATATATATAGTAAATATTCTGGCTCATACGTTTGCTTTCATACATATAACTGAATCAACTATTATTGTTTAGTTTTAAAACAACAAGTAACAAATTTAATAGTGAATTAGTCTTTAACAGGTTAAAATAAATATAGAAAGATTAGTGGAATTTTGATGGATATAAAGTTTTCGTCATTGAGACGTAGGTGAAAATTTAACCTTATGCTTAAAGTTTAACTGAAATGTCCTTTTTGCTGGTGTCTTTTAGTTAACACTTTGCTTGTATGAGTGAGTCCTGCCGCCTAGGTTTTCGTCACGTTGTTCTGGTGATGAATGTACTTCTCTCACACGAGTGGCGTAGTAACTTCAGTACTTCATGCAGTCTGATAGCTTGTAACCACGTACTTTTAGAAAAAATAGAAAGATAAAAATGCCTCTGCTAAGTACACTGAGTTGGAAGTTTAACAGGTGCATCCTCTCGTTGTCCACCCACCAATGTTAATCTCTCAGAAGACTTAAATTCCTGAGGTTACAAAGTGCAACTCAGGAAAAATGAATAAAATTCACAAATATTCCACTGGGTATTAACTGGAACAATGTGTCTGGACAGCGCGAGCAATGATTTGTGCCTGAATTAACATTAACAAGTTTCATAAATCTCACAAAATCATATGCTACAACTGAGGCACATATGATGTAGTCATCACTCATCACTGCTCCAGTCGGAGTCTGGGGTCACCTCTGCTGTCATGTTTTTCCGCAAGAATAGCCAGAAGAAATCACCAGCGCTTGCTGTAGTGGTTCATGAATGTACTATTTCCGTATGTGGAGGTTGCCAGCCTCATATACATAACCACTTAGCAAGAAAACATGTTAAATTCACATTTGTAAACGAAATGTTCACAACTTACCCCACATTTTGAGAATACACAAACTCTCTTCACAGGTTTCAGATGGACACGAGCAATTTCGGTTCATATGCTCTCGAATCAATTTCGTCTGAGAAATTCCTCTTATGACGGTGTTCTGTGATACACTTGGCCTGAGAAACTAGTAATTCCTCTTCGACGGGTGTTCTGCGATACACTTGGTCTGGGATATTATTTCTCTTAAGACCGATGATCCAATTTCTAGGTTTCCAGTCTTGTATTTATAAAGTCCTGGTCCCTGAAGTTTTACAGTCTGTATATTTAAATATGCGGGTTTACTCTTAGGGTTTTAGAGTTGCCCAAATACTGTTGATCTGTCACTTTTGATATAGGAATTCTAGGTCCGATCCTTCTATTTCTGGCTTCTTAGGAGTTGCTCTGTTGAAGTTGCGAAGCTATCTGTTCTGTGCCTCTGAGTTCACTAGATTATATCTCTCATTCTCAGTTCAAATCACAGATTGTGTTTCCGCCGAATGTTCCAATAGAATTCATTGTATATTCCGGCATCTCAATTCAAACCAATCAAATCTCTCTAGCACTGTTTGGGTGGGGAAGTTTAAATTCAAAATATCCCCCGCGTGTTTAAGATTAAATTTAAAATTCCACGCGTGACCTCTATATAATACTGCATAATACATCCGATGACGTCTATCTGCCTCTTCACAATCTTGTGACCATGTTTTCCTGGCGTAATGTCTTCCGCCAAGATGTCTCTCCAGGCAGATTATCTCTAACAATCCCCAGGGATTGTCCCACAAAAGCAATAAACGCATCTTCCACCTGTGTAATCTGCCAGATAAACAGACACGGTCGTCGGCAATCCCGACAGACAATCTTGGCTTCTATTGATGTTGATCGGGCGAGACCGTCTGTTCATGATAAGAATATCGCTCGCTGACCGGTGATAATGACTGGGTATTTTTACGATAATCCCACCGTTCACTTGGCGGAACGTTAATACGTCTGAGGAGTGGTAAACAAGATAGCAGATACTTCCGTAGGGAAGTGGAGTGTTAGAGACTTCTCCCTACTAGATTCAGCATATAAAGTAAATAATGGTGCATAACATATGCCACATAATAATGACAGGGGAGAGAAAAATAAGAAAATATCACTCGCACGGGATTGTAATGCAATCTTGCCGGAGTGGACTTTAGATCGCACAACCGTATCGTCACAGTCTCCCACGGCAAAGGTACCGGGTTCGATTCACGATATCATCAAGCTCCAATCCACCCCAATCCACCCAGCTGTAAATGGGTACCTGACTTTGATCTTGAGTTAGGGACGGAAAAGGCAGCGAAGAAGGGAATTGGTCACACCACTTCTCAAGGCTGGACCTAGTATAGTGAAGCCTCTAACACTTCACTCTCTACGGCAGTTTCTGCTATGTGACTACCTTTTTATAAATATCTTGCCTGGTCTTGTGTTCTTATTAATTGTAATGTCTTCTTTAATATTACAAAAGTGGCGATGCTATGTACGGCGCCACCTCAGATTGGGCGAAAAGAAGCTCACACAACAAGCAGAAGAGGGGAGAAAACGTCGAAAGGAACACCAGGAAAATAAGCAGCTGAGGTCTGTCACCTCAGGGGCGCATTCCCATAGTCAGTTATGACTGAAGGGGTTATTATTATTATTATTATATTTTTTTTTTAAATCATGTTTATCACATCTATCCATTGATGTTTGAAATATTGGCTATTTTCTCGTATGAAAATTCATTTATTTTATTGTGTACATTTATTTTATATTTAAAAACTTTGCGCTTAATTTGAAGGTAGTTTTTCAATTTGTCTTATTGTAAAAATGGATTAATGTGAGATGGTGCATGATACCAACAACCTGATCATGTTTAGCAAGTTGCTACAGACACCACCATTGTAAGGGCGTGTACGTTGATGCAGGATTTCCCGAAACCAGGCCAGTAACATTCATGGTTCCGTGCTCCAGGAATAGCAAAAAACAGGATCATATTGATTAAGTACATCTGTGTGCAAGTATCTAATAAGTTAAAAACTCGTCAAATTTCTATTAAATTTAGAAAATGTTAGTAATCTATTCTGTTAAAAATCCGCATGCAAGCATTTATGTAATAGTTATTTATCTTTTTTGTTAAAATTTACGCCTGTCGGTCGGCTAGATTTGTACAAGAAGAGCTTGGCTTACTCAGCTGCTCATCTTTGGAACAATCTTCCACATGACCTGAAAAACATGCACAGTCCCTACTCATATAATCGTAGACTGTTCAAATACATTATGAGTGCGGATTATATGCCGCCCTAAGGGATTATGTTTCGAATTATTATCTAATATACTGTATGGAGGGTCTGATGATCTAGTTTTTCATTTTAATATACCTTACTTCTTAATTGTAATCAGATACTGTAAATGTATGCTTTTATACTACTTATAATGTTGCATCGCCATTAAACTAATACCTTAAGTATGTTGGAGAATGTCTGGATAACTAGCAATAAAAGATGAGTAAGAGGAAGGGCAAAATGCAAGACGGGCCTATATGCACGATTCTCATCTATCAGTCAACACCCTTTACCTCCCTAAGGAGCATAGGTCATAAAGCTGGATCTCGTATAGTGGAGGCGTCAACAATTCACTCCCTGTGGCAGTATCTGCTTGGGACTCAAAGTTGCTCACCTGTGGGAACATTTTCCGCGTGCGGTGTCAACACACGATATCCCAGGTATTTCAGCAGCAGATTTCCAAAATGTCACGAGTTCTTATTATATGCCACCATAATCTGATTACGTTTCAAATTATGTCTAATTTACTGTATGAATGGTTTAGATTTTGTTTGTTTGTATGTTTTTTTTTTTAACATACTTAAATTTGATTATGACTGGATGTTACAAATGTATGTTATTATTTTACCTTGATAATGTTGTATGCTTAAACATACATGTGCTATTGAAAGGATACGGTATATAAGATGACAGAGAGAAGAAGGGCAGAATGTAAGACGGGCCTGTGTGCCCAATTCTTAACCCTTTGAAAATAAAGTTCGTTCATTCGGTCTGTCTATCAGTATAATTAATAATCCCTTGCCTCTTTCTGTTTTTCACTTCCTCATTTGTCATCTCTCCCCCCCCCCCCCGCCTGACGATCAGAGTTTATCTGTAATGATTCTCCGTACTAAAAGGTCCCCTGCACGTTCGGTGCTTATACTCAGATGATTTTCTACTTTATTCCGTTTTGTTTTATCTCTCCCCCCTATTTTTCTTCTTATCCAAACTTTCCGAAAAGTGTCAGGAATAAAGTGTTATTCTTTTCCCATAAAAAGTTCATAGTTCCCTTGTTAATATGTGATCGTCTGGAAATTATAACGCAAAGGCAGCCGTCTGGAAATTATAACGCAAAGGCAGCCGTCTGGAAATTATAACGCAAAGGCAGCCGTCTGGAAATTATAACGCAAAGGCATCCGTCTGGAAATTATAACGCAAAGGCAGCCGTCTGGAATTTATAATATACTCGTACTCCGACTGACTCCAGGGCCAAAAGATGAGCACACACAAACAAACAAAAAAATCTGCGGCTCACGATACATGCCTAAAAAAAGCCACAAAGAAGGGCTTGTCAGTGGGCTTGCAAAGCCTTTATATAGATACCACCATCATCATCATTATCACTCTTTAGCACCCTAAGGAGCATAAACCTCCAACAATCTTACACCAAGTCTTCCTGACCTGTGCCATGACCTGTGCCCTGACCTGTGCCCTGACCTGTGCCATCAACACAAGGTCTTTCCGTGTCATCTTCATGCCCTTACATACATCTACAGCTATCTTCTCCATGTATCCATATTGTTTTGATGAAATTTTTTGTAGCTAGGCCGATGTCAAACCCTCCTTAATCGCTTTTTACGACATGTAAGGTAGGTTACGGTGATATTATTCTTTGCTACCCTTTCGGGCCCCGGAAGCACACTGGTGAAGTAGACATCAGCAAACTATAACAATTTTAAACCCATTTAGAGGTGACAGGTCACAGCAAGTGGATCTGAAAGTTCGCAGATGCAAATAAAAGATAATATAATAAATAACCATATTGTATCGTCACTACAAGATATGGACTTAATGTTGGTTGTATCGTCATTACAAGATATGGACTTAATGTTGGTTGTATCGTCACTACAAGATATGGACTTAATGTTGGTTGTATCGTCATTACAAGATATGGACTTAATGTTGGTTGTATCGTCACTACAAGATATGGACTTAATGTTGGTTGTATCGTCACTACAAGATATGGACTTAATGTTGGTTGTATCGTCATTACAAGATATGGACTTAATGTTGGTTGTATCGTCACTACAAGATATGGACTTAATGTTGGTTGTATCGTCATTACAAGATATGGACTTAATGTTGGTTGTATCGTCACTACAAGATATGGACTTAACGTTGGTTGTATCGTCATAAACTCCGCCTATGCCGGTCTCAAGCCCGGCTGAAAAAGGAGGAGGGCGGCCTGCGTGGAGGCCGTAAGGAGGCAGCCCTTCCACCATGTAAAGGCACAACAGGCCAATCACCTGTTTGCTTAAACTTTTGATTACGAGAACTACAGGAGAGAAAACCGGACTGATTCTAAAGGCGATGACCTGGAACGGACTACGGACTACGACTTATGGAACTTGGAACACAAGAAGTACGCGTATAAATGGGAAAGAAGAGGAGCTGGTGTAAGAGATGAGGAAAGCGAAACTAGAAATCCTGGCTATAACAGACACAAAGAAAAAAGGACACGAAGTCATGGATCTCGATGGCAATACGCTGCTCTACAGTGGTGTACCCACATCTGAAAGAGCTAAAGGGGGCGTGGGTTGCATTGTGGCCAAAAACTAAAAAGATAATATAAAGGGATGGAACTTTGTCTCGGAGCGCATTATGGTTGTAAAACTAAAAGAAGGAAAAACCATAGTCAACCTGGTCATAGTGTATGGGCCAAATGAGGATGAGAGAGCAGAAGTCAAGGGAAAATTCTTCGAGCTGCTTCAAAGGACAGTGGATTACTGATTAGATGAAATTATCATGCTCGGAGATTTCAATGCCAGAGTTGGAAATGACCATGCTAGATAGGGTGGAGTTATCGGAAGATATGGAGAAGATACTCTCAATTACAATGGAAAGCGACTCCTAAGATTCTGCATTGAGCAGAATCTGATCATTATTAACACAAAGTTCCCCCATAAGCGCATACATGCATACACTAGATGTGAACCAATAAAGAATGAGAATCAGTGATCGACTATGCCATTGTTAGGAGGAACTCATTCAAATATGTCCGGGATGCTAGAGTCTGGAGGGAGCCAGAGATTGGAAGTGATCACTACCTGCTTACAATCAAAAGAACAGCTGAAAGAGTTGCTCAGCCTAGAAACTGCCCAACATCACGCAAGAAACCAAGTAAACGAACAGGAGAAATGAGCATTAGGACCTACAAGCTGAGAGAGCCAGAAATTAAGACCAGATATCAGGGGCTTATTGCTACAGCAGTGAGCAACACAGAAGAACGACCTGATGACTTGGAAACCCTCTGGAATAAATTCAAGGATATCATAAAGACAGCTGCTGCAGAAGCATGTGGTGAAGTCCGACTTGGGAACCAAGAGAAAGAGGACACCTTGGTGGACAGAGGAAGTCAAAGAGAAAATAAGAGAGAAGAAAATGGCATGGAAACAATACTTAGGAGCTAAAAACACAACAGGACAAATGGAAAAATATAGAGAATATGTGACACTCAGAACAGAAGCAAAGAACAAAGTGCTAGCAGCAAAACAGAAGTCCTGGGAAGAATTTGGAGAAAAGCTAGAAAAAGATGCACAAGAAAACCAGAAATTGTTCTATAAGACCCTAAAGAACATGAGGAAGGAAAAACAATGCCCTCTCAAATTTATAAAGGACAAGCAAGGCAAATTGCTTACTGCCCCGAAGGAAGTAATGGAAAGATGGAAAGAATATTTCACAGAACTCCTGGATGGTGAGCACGGTAAAGCATCAGAAATGATAACCACTAGCACAGAAGAGAAAACCAATGATGGCGAAGATGACATAAAGATGGAAGAACTGAAGGCAGCACTAGAGAAAATCAAGATGGGCAAAGCAGCAGGGCATGATGGTATAACACCAGAAATGGTTAAGTACATGGGAGCATCAGGCGACCTATTACTCTTAAAGGTCCTACAGGCAGCATGGTGCAACAAGACCATACCAAAGGATTGGGAGATTGCCATCATAACACCAATTTTCAAAAAGGGTGACAATCGACAATGTGGAAACCATAGAGGCATATCCCTTCTCAGTGTCCCTGGTAAAATCTACTCTAGAATCCTAGAGCAGAGACTCCGACGCCTAGCTGAGCCACAATTGGATGAGGTCCAGTGCGGATTCCGAGCAAACCAAAGTACTCAAGACCTAATCTTCACACTCAGACAGCTGAGTGAAAAGGCCCTTGAGTATAAGAGTGAGATCCATCTTTGTTTCATAGATCTAGAACAGGCATTTGACAGGGTCCCCTGGAGCAAACTTTGGGACTGTTTGGCAAGGAAGAACATTTCAGCACCTCTGATTCATGCTATACAGAGCTTCTACAAGTCTTGCAGAAATTATGTGAGGACAGCAAACAATAAGTCAGAAGAGTTCAGGACCACCACTGGTGTAAGACAAGATGATATCCTATCACCTTATCTCTTCATACTCCTTATGGACGATGTCATCAAGGCATGTAAGGAGAGAACAAGAAAGTATTCAGTGGGGTACTGGAAGATGAGACAGGTCTATATTTCAGAGCTGGCATTTGCTGATGATGTTGCCCTGATTGCTAAATCAGAGGCACATCTCCAATCCAACCTGCAAGTCTGGAAGGAAGAGCTGGAGAAGAGAGGGGTGGTCATAAGCAGCTCTAAAACAAAATCCATGGTGATATCACGAGAAGAAAGAAGACATCAGATTAAGCTGGGAGAACAGATACTGGAGCAGGTCGACCACTTTAAATATCTCGGAGCTATTATAGACCGAAAGGGAGGCATCACAGAAGAGTTGGCCACTCGAAAAGCAGCAGCTGGGAGACTTTTTCAGGCCATAAATCGAGGATTCCTCAGCAAGAGAGAGGTTGGTAAGAAAACGAAGATGGCAGTATACCGCTCCACCTATGTCCCAGTCTTGACATATGGATGCGAGTCATGGGCAATGACTACAACCCACAAAAGCCAGATCCAAACCTCAGAAATGAGGTATCTGAGGAAGGTGGTTGAAGTAACGAGACATGGTCCGCAACCAGACGACACGTCAAGGCCTAAAATCCCACCCCTGCAGACCCAAGTAGAACAGTGTTAACTAAGATGGTTTTGCCATGTCTGCAGAATGGGAGAAGATCGGCTACCACGACAAGCATGGAAAACAAAGAGCCAGCGATCCAGATCCCCAGGACGACCCAGAGTCCGCTGGGAGGACAACATTAGACAAGCTTTGAAGGACCGAGGACTAGAATGGAACCAGGCCAGGAAGAAGACAGCCGATAGGATAGTCTGGCGCTCTCTCTTCCAAACCTCTACTCCTCACGGTAGAAGGGAAACGACTAAGTAAGTAAGTATCGTCACAACAAGATATGGACTTAATGTTGGTTGTATCGTCACAACAAGATATGGACTTAATGTTAGTTGTATCGTCACAAGATATGCACTTAATGTTGGTTGTATCGTTACTACAAGATATGGACTTAATGTTGGTTGTATCGTCACTACAAGATACGGACGCGATGTTGGTATTAACATGCCTACAAGATGTGGACTTGATGCTAGTAGTAAAATCTCTATAAGATATGGAATTGATGTTAGTCGAATCGTACCTATAAGATGTGGACTTGATGTTCTCGGTAACATCCGTACATGATGTGAACTTGATGTTGGTAGTAACGTACCTACAAGATGTGGACTTATCTTAGGATATTAATGTCTCTGCAAGATGTCAACTTGTATGTTGGCAGTAACATCTCTACAACATGTGGAATTATATGTTGGTAGTGACAGCTCTACAATATGTGGAGTTATATGTTGGTAGTAACGTCTCTACAAGATGTGGAATTATATGTTAGTAGTAACGTCTCTACAACATGTGGAATTATATGTTGGTAGTAACATCTCTACAACATGTGGAGTTATATGTTAGTAGCAACATCTCTACAACGTGTGGAATTATATGTTGGTAGTAACATCTCTACAACACCTAGAATTATATGTTGGTAGTAACGTCTCTACAACATGTGGAATTATATGTTGGTAGTAACGTCTCTACAAGATGTGGAATTATATGATGGTAGTAACATCTCTACAACATGTGGAATTATATATTGGTAGTAACGTCTCTACAACATGTGGAATTATATGTTGGTAGTAACGTCTCTACAAGATGTGGAATTAAATGTTGGGAGTAACGTCTCTACAAGATGTGGAATTAAATGGTGGTAGTGATTGCTGTTCAAGATGTAGAATTATATGTTGGTAGTGACGGTTCTACAACATGTGGAATTATATGTTGGTAGTGACGGCTCTTCAAGATGTGGAATTATAGGTTGGTAGTGACGGCTGTACAAGATGTGGACGTGTAATTTGGTAGTAACATCTCTACAACATGTGGAGTTATATGTTGGTATTGACGGCTCTACAACATGTTGAGTTACATGTTGGTAGTGACGGTTCTACAACATGTGAAGTTATATGTTGGTAGTGACGGCTCTACAACATGTGAAGTTATATGTTGGTAGTGACGGCTCTACAACATGCGGACGTGTAATTTGGTAGTAACATCTATACAAGATGTGGACGTAAATATTAGCAGTAACGTAAATCTGAAGAAATGAATAACGATAATTTAGTAAGGATACGGAGAGTCAGCGGAGCTTGCACTTTATTGTTAAATGTATTATAATCTTCCATCAGCTCCACAAGGAGCATAGGTCTTCAACAAACTTATGCCAAGTCTTCTAGTCCCGTGCCATCAGCTCAATGTCTTTGCGTGTCTTCTTCGTCCACTTCATGAATGTCCCTCATGCTCTTCTACACAAGTTTTTTTGTCTCACTCTATCTCTCTTGCCTTTCTGGATTCCCCAGCAAAGACCACCTTGTAATGCTATCAGCAGGTCTCCTCAATCTGTGTCCTATCTATTCACCAGCGTCGTCTCTTGTTCCCTTGGTGCTTGTCTAGTTCTTGTCATCTCTTGTTCCACTGGTACTTGTCTAGTTCTTGTCATCTCTTGTTCCACTGGTACTTGTCTAGTTCTTGTAATCTCTTGTTCCACTGGTATTTGTCTAGTTCTTGTCATCTCTTGTTCCACTGACACTTGTCTAGTTCTTGTCATCTCTTGTTCCACTGGTACTTGTCTAGTTCTTGTCATCTCTTGTTCCACTGACACTTGTCTAGTTCTTGTCATCTCTTGTTCCACTGGTACTTGTCTAGTTCTTGTCATCTCTTGTTCCACTGGTACTTGTCTAGTTCTTGTCATCTCTTGTTCCACTGGTACTTGTCTAGTTCTTGTCATCTCTTGTTCCACTGACACTTGTCTAGTTCTTGTCATCTCTTGTTCCACTGACACTTGTCTAGTTCTTGTCATCTCTTGTTCCACTGGTACTTGTCTAGTTCTTGTCATCTCTTGTTCCACTGACACTTGTCTAGTTCTTGTCATCTCTTGTTCCACTGGTACTTGTCTAGTTCTTGTCATCTCTTGTTCCACTGACACTTGTCTAGTTCTTGTCATCTCTTGTTCCACTGACACTTGTCTAGTTCTTGTCATCTCTTGTTCCACTGGTACTTGTCTAGTTCTTGTCATCTCTTGTTCCACTGACACTTGTCTAGTTCTTGTCATCTCTTGTTCCACTGGTACTTGTCTAGTTCTTGTCATCTCTTGTTCCACTGGTATTTGTCTAGTTCTTGTCATCTCTTGTTCCACTGGTACTTGTCTAGTTCTTGTAATCTCTTGTTCCACTGGTATTTGTCTAGTTCTTGTCATCTCTTGTTCCACTGACACTTGTCTAGTTCTTGTCATCTCTTGTTCCACTGGTACTTGTCTAGTTCTTGTCATCTCTTGTTCCACTGACACTTGTCTAGTTCTTGTCATCTCTTGTTCCACTGGTACTTGTCTAGTTCTTGTCATCTCTTGTTCCACTGGTACTTGTCTAGTTCTTGTCATCTCTTGTTCCACTGGTACTTGTCTAGTTCTTGTCATCTCTTGTTCCACTGACACTTGTCTAGTTCTTGTCATCTCTTGTTCCACTGACACTTGTCTAGTTCTTGTCATCTCTTGTTCCACTGGTACTTGTCTAGTTCTTGTCATCTCTTGTTCCACTGACACTTGTCTAGTTCTTGTCATCTCTTGTTCCACTGGTACTTGTCTAGTTCTTGTCATCTCTTGTTCCACTGACACTTGTCTAGTTCTTGTCATCTCTTGTTCCACTGGCGCTTCTCTGGTTCTTCTCATTAGTTCCACGTGAGAGACCTTGTCATAACACTCAGTCCTCCTATTCTACGCAAGCAGCCATTTATAACAATGTACGGAAATGTATGGCAGTAGAAAATGGAGATCAAGACAAAAGTAAGAATTGTCAATCCAGATTTCATGTCCGTTGTGTTGCTTATTCTCAAACATGGATATCTAGGAAAGCAACAAGAACTTTCTGATTTTTATGAATGGATGCTACGGCAGAATAGAAAGATTGAAGTGGTTTGACGAGATCACCAACGAGGAATAGGGGAAAGAATTAGTTAAGTGCCAGAAAATCACGATGCGAGAGAAACGTTGACGATGGATATAGCACACATTAATGAAGCCAGCTAGTACTTTAGTAGTTCTTCTGCCGCAATATCCACGATAAAAAAAAGAAAAATTAGATGAGATCAGAAGTTCTGACATCTCCGTCTCGAAGTACGGCTGCAATTGATCGCCAACGCCTTCTGTCTCTTGCGTTAATAGTACTCTCTGACAAGTCTCTTTCCTGTCAATCTGTTAATGTTATCTTTCCTGTCAATCTGTTAATGTTATCTTTCCACTGAGAGCGCCGTCTTTCTCTTGAACATTTGTCACGGGTTGCCTCCCCTGTGCTCTGCAGTAGTGGTCCAACAGTGGCCAAAACCTAGAGTATCTAATGTGTATTACAAATAAGGGAGGGAAACCTGAGGCCTGTAAACAGTAAATTAATATGAAACAAATATAAAGGTATGTTATCAGGCACTCGCAGGAAATAAAGAAGCAGAACACCAGACAACAGAAAAACAACAGACATGAGTGGCTTACCCAGGATTTGAACACTGGACCTTCCGTGCGACAACCCCGCCTAGCCATGCAAGCGAATCGCACTATCCGCTCTGCCATCTACGCATCATCAAAAAATGATGTTTCAATGGCAGGTCAATAGTGCGAACCACAATACACGACACCAGAAGTCCTCCATGGGCAGTTCAGCCTATTAATGACGCAATCACTTCTGTTGTATTTCTATCAAGCAGTATAGGCCGAATCCAACAAGACCCTTAGGACCTTAATACTGTGTCCAGTATATGATAGTAGACTAGAACAGTGAGAACAGGATAGTGGGTAGGTTTGGTATTGTACAAACATTTATTACAAATAAGGGAGGGAAACCTGAGGCCTGTAAACAGTAAATTAATATGAAACAAATATAAAGGTATGTTATCAGGCACTCGCAGGAAATAAAGAAGCAGAACACCAGACAACAGAAAAACAACAGACATGAGTGGCTTACCCAGGATTTGAACACTGGACCTTCCGTGCGACAACCCCGCCTAGCCATGCAAGCGAATCGCACTATCCGCTCTGCCATCTACGCATCATCAAAAAATGATGTTTCAATGGCAGGTCAATAGTGCGAACCACAATACACGACACCAGAAGTCCTCCATGGGCAGTTCAGCCTATTAATGACGCAATCACTTCTGTTGTATTTCTATCAAGCAGTATAGGCCGAATCCAACAAGACCCTTAGGACCTTAATACTGTGTCCAGTATATGATAGTAGACTAGAACAGTGAGAACAGGATAGTGGGTAGGTTTGGTATTGTACAAACATTTATTACAAATAAGGGAGGGAAACCTGAGGCCTGTAAACAGTAAATTAATATGAAACAAATATAAAGGTATGTTATCAGGCACTCGCAGGAAATAAAGAAGCAGAACACCAGACAACAGAAAAACAACAGACATGAGTGGCTTACCCAGGATTTGAACACTGGACCTTCCGTGCGACAACCCCGCCTAGCCATGCAAGCGAATCGCACTATCCGCTCTGCCATCTACGCATCATCAAAAAATGATGTTTCAATGGCAGGTCAATAGTGCGAACCACAATACACGACACCAGAAGTCCTCCATGGGCAGTTCAGCCTATTAATGACGCAATCACTTCTGTTGTATTTCTATCAAGCAGTATAGGCCGAATCCAACAAGACCCTTAGGACCTTAATACTGTGTCCAGTATATGATAGTAGACTAGAACAGTGAGAACAGGATAGTGGGTAGGTTTGGTATTGTACAAACATTTATTACAAATAAGGGAGGGAAACCTGAGGCCTGTAAACAGTAAATTAATATGAAACAAATATAAAGGTATGTTATCAGGCACTCGCAGGAAATAAAGAAGCAGAACACCAGACAACAGAAAAACAACAGACATGAGTGGCTTACCCAGGATTTGAACACGCGATTCGCTTGCATGGCTAGGCGGGGTTGTCGCACGGAAGGTCCAGTGTTCAAATCCTGGGTAAGCCACTCATGTCTGTTGTTTTTCTGTTGTCTGGTGTTCTGCTTCTTTATTTCCTGCGAGTGCCTGATAACATACCTTTATATTTGTTTCATATTAATTTACTGTTTACAGGCCTCAGGTTCCCCTCCCTTATTTGTAATAAATGTTTGTACAATACCAAACCTACCCACTATCCTGTTCTCACTGTTCTAGTCTACTATCATATACTGGACACAGTATTAAGGTCCTAAGGGTCTTGTTGGATTCGGCCTATACTGCTTGATAGAAATACAACAGAAGTGATTGCGTCATTAATAGGCTGAACTGCCCATGGAGGACTTCTGGTGTCGTGTATTGTGGTTCGCACTATTGACCTGCCATTGAAACATCATTTTTTGATGATGCGTAGATGGCAGAGCGGATAGTGCGATTCGCTTGCATGGCTAGGCGGGGTTGTCGCACGGAAGGTCCAGTGTTCAAATCCTGGGTAAGCCACTCATGTCTGTTGTTTTTCTGTTGTCTGGTGTTCTGCTTCTTTATTTCCTGCGAGTGCCTGATAACATACCTTTATATTTGTTTCATATTAATTTACTGTTTACAGGCCTCAGGTTTCCCTCCCTTATTTGTAATAAAATGTTTGTACAATACCAAACCTACCCACTATCCTGTTCTCACTGTTCTAGTCTACTATCATTTACTGGACACAGTATTAAGGTCCTAAGGGTCTTGTTGGATTCGGCCTATACTGCTTGATAGAAATACAACAGAAGTGATTGCGTCATTAATAGGCTGAACTGCCCATGGAGGACTTCTGGTGTCGTGTATTGTGGTTCGCACTATTGACCTGCCATTGAAACATCATTTTTTGATGATGCGTAGATGGCAGAGCGGATAGTGCGATTCGCTTGCATGGCTAGGCGGGGTTGTCGCACGGAAGGTCCAGTGTTCAAATCCTGGGTAAGCCACTCATGTCTGTTGTTTTTCTGTTGTCTGGTGTTCTGCTTCTTTATTTCCTGCGAGTGCCTGATAACATACCTTTATATTTGTTTCATATTAATTTACTGTTTACAGGCCTCAGGTTTCCCTCCCTTATTTGTAATAAATGTTTGTACAATACCAAACCTACCCACTATCCTGTTCTCACTGTTCTAGTCTACTATCATATACTGGACACAGTATTAAGGTCCTAAGGGTCTTGTTGGATTCGGCCTATACTGCTTGATAGAAATACAACAGAAGTGATTGCGTCATTAATAGGCTGAACTGCCCATGGAGGACTTCTGGTGTCGTGTATTGTGGTTCGCACTATTGACCTGCCATTGAAACATCATTTTTTGATGATGCGTAGATGGCAGAGCGGATAGTGCGATTCGCTTGCATGGCTAGGCGGGGTTGTCGCACGGAAGGTCCAGTGTTCAAATCCTGGGTAAGCCACTCATGTCTGTTGTTTTTCTGTTGTCTGGTGTTCTGCTTCTTTATTTCCTGCGAGTGCCTGATAACATACCTTTATATTTGTTTCATATTAATTTACTGTTTACAGGCCTCAGGTTTCCCTCCCTTATTTGTAATAAATGTTTGTACAATACCAAACCTACCCACTATCCTGTTCTCACTGTTCTAGTCTACTATCATATACTGGACACAGTATTAAGGTCCTAAGGGTCTTGTTGGATTCGGCCTATACTGCTGATAGAAATACAACAGAAGTGATTGCGTCATTAATAGGCTGAACTGCCCATGGAGGACTTCTGGTGTCGTGTATTGTGGTTCGCACTATTGACCTGCCATTGAAACATCATTTTTTGATGATGCGTAGATGGCAGAGCGGATAGTGCGATTCGCTTGCATGGCTAGGCGGGGTTGTCGCACGGAAGGTCCAGTGTTCAAATCCTGGGTAAGCCACTCATGTCTGTTGTTTTTCTGTTGTCTGGTGTTCTGCTTCATTATTTCCTGCGAGTGCCTGATAACATACCTTTATATTTGTTTCATATTAATTTACTGTTTACAGGCCTCAGGTTTCCCTCCCTTATTTGTAATAAATGTTTGTACAATACCAAACCTACCCACTATCCTGTTCTCACTGTTCTAGTCTACTATCATTTACTGGACACAGTATTAAGGTCCTAAGGGTCTTGTTGGATCGGCCTATACTGCTTGATAGAAATACAACAGAAGTGATTGCGTCATTAATAGGCTGAACTGCCCATGGAGGACTTCTGGTGTCGTGTATTGTGGTTCGCACTATTGACCTGCCATTGAAACATCATTTTTTGATGATGCGTAGATGGCAGAGCGGATAGTGCGATTCGCTTGCATGGCTAGGCGGGGTTGTCGCACGGAAGGTCCAGTGTTCAAATCCTGGGTAAGCCACTCATGTCTGTTGTTTTTCTGTTGTCTGGTGTTCTACTTCTTTATTTCCTGCGAGTGCCTGATAACATACCTTTATATTTGTTGCATATTAATTTACTGTTTACAGGCCTCAGGTTTCCCTCCCTTATTTGTAATAAATGTTTGTACAATACCAAACCTACCCACTATCCTGTTCTCACTGTTCTAGTCTACTATCATTTACTGGACACAGTATTAAGGTCCTAAGGGTCTTGTTGGATTCGGCCTATACTGCTTGATAGAAATACAACAGAAGTGATTGCGTCATTAATAGGCTGAACTGCCCATGGAGGACTTCTGGTGTCGTGTATTGTGGTTCGCACTATTGACCTGCCATTGAAACATCATTTTTTGATGATGCGTAGATGGCAGAGCGGATAGTGCGATTCGCTTGCATGGCTAGGCGGGGTTGTCGCACGGAAGGTCCAGTGTTCAAATCCTGGGTAAGCCACTCATGTCTGTTGTTTTTCTGTTGTCTGGTGTTCTACTTCTTTAATTCCTGCGAGTGCCTGATAACATACCTTTATATTTGTTTCATATTAATTTACTGTTTACAGGCCTCAGGTTTCCCTCCCTTATTTGTAATAAATGTTTGTACAATACCAAACCTACCCACTATCCTGTTCTCACTGTTCTAGTCTACTATCATATACTGGACACAGTATTAAGGTCCTAAGGGTCTTGTTGGATTCGGCCTATACTGCTTGATAGAAATACAACAGAAGTGATTGCGTCATTAATAGGCTGAACTGCCCATGGAGGACTTCTGGTGTCGTGTATTGTGGTTCGCACTATTGACCTGCCATTGAAACATCATTTTTTGATGATGCGTAGATGGCAGAGCGGATAGTGCGATTCGCTTGCATGGCTAGGCGGGGTTGTCGCACGGAAGGTCCAGTGTTCAAATCCTGGGTAAGCCACTCATGTCTGTTGTTTTTCTGTTGTCTGGTGTTCTGCTTCTTTATTTCCTGCGAGTGCCTGATAACATACCTTTATATTTGTTTCATATTAATTTACTGTTTACAGGCCTCAGGTTTCCCTCCCTTATTTGTAATAAATGTTTGTACAATACCAAACCTAACCACTATCCTGTTCTCACTGTTCTAGTCTACTATCATTTACTGGACACAGTATTAAGGTCCTAAGGGTCTTGTTGGATTCGGCCTATACTGCTTGATAGAAATACAACAGAAGTGATTGCGTCATTAATAGGCTGAACTGCCCATGGAGGACTTCTGGTGTCGTGTATTGTGGTTCGCACTATTGACCTGCCATTGAAACATCATTTTAGGATGATGCGTAGATGGCAGAGCGGATAGTGCGATTCGCTTGCATGGCTAGGCGGGGTTGTCGCACGGAAGGTCCAGTGTTCAAATCCTGGGTAAGCCACTCATGTCTGTTGTTTTTCTGTTGTCTGGTGTTCTACTTCTTTATTTCCTGCGAGTGCCTGATAACATACCTTTATATTTGTTTCATATTAATTACTGTTTACAGGCCTCAGGTTTCCCTCCCTTATTTGTAATAAATGTTTGTACAATACCAAACCTACCCACTATCCTGTTCTCACTGTTCTAGTCTACTATCATATACTGGACACAGTATTAAGGTCCTAAGGGTCTTGTTGGATTCGGCCTATACTGCTTGATAGAAATACAACAGAAGTGATTGCGTCATTAATAGGCTGAACTGCCCATGGAGGACTTCTGGTGTCGTGTATTGTGGTTCGCACTATTGACCTGCCATTGAAACATCATTTTTTGATGATGCGTAGATGGCAGAGCGGATAGTGCGATTCGCTTGCATGGCTAGGCGGGGTTGTCGCACGGAAGGTCCAGTGTTCAAATCCTGGGTAAGCCACTCATGTCTGTTGTTTTTCTGTTGTCTGGTGTTCTACTTCTTTATTTCCTGCGAGTGCCTGATAACATACCTTTATATTTGTTTCATATTAATTTACTGTTTACAGGCCTCAGGTTTCCCTCCCTTATTTGTAATAAATGTTTGTACAATACCAAACCTACCCACTATCCTGTTCTCACTGTTCTAGTCTACTATCATATACTGGACACAGTATTAAGGTCCTAAGGGTCTTGTTGGATTCGGCCTATACTGCTTGATAGAAATACAACAGAAGTGATTGCGTCATTAATAGGCTGAACTGCCCATGGAGGACTTCTGGTGTCGTGTATTGTGGTTCGCACTATTGACCTGCCATTGAAACATCATTTTTTGATGATGCGTAGATGGCAGAGCGGATAGTGCGATTCGCTTGCATGGCTAGGCGGGGTTGTCGCACGGAAGGTCCAGTGTTCAAATCCTGGGTAAGCCACTCATGTCTGTTGTTTTTCTGTTGTCTGGTGTTCTGCTTCTTTATTTCCTGCGAGTGCCTGATAACATACCTTTATATTTGTTTCATATTAATTTACTGTTTACAGGCCTCAGGTTTCCCTCCCTTATTTGTAATAAATGTTTGTACAATACCAAACCTACCCACTATCCTGTTCTCACTGTTCTAGTCTACTATCATATACTGGACACAGTATTAAGGTCCTAAGGGTCTTGTTGGATTCGGCCTATACTGCTTGATAGAAATACAACAGAAGTGATTGCGTCATTAATAGGCTGAACTGCCCATGGAGGACTTCTGGTGTCGTGTATTGTGGTTCGCACTATTGACCTGCCATTGAAACATCATTTTTTTGATGATGCGTAGATGGCAGAGCGGATAGTGCGATTCGCTTGCATGGCTAGGCGGGGTTGTCGCACGGAAGGTCCAGTGTTCAAATCCTGGGTAAGCCACTCATGTCTGTTGTTTTTCTGTTGTCTGGTGTTCTGCTTCTTTGTTTCCTGCGAGTGCCTGATAACATACCTTTATATTTGTTTCATATTAATTTACTGTTTACAGGCCTCAGGTTTCCCTCCCTTATTTGTAATAAATGTTTGTACAATACCAAACCTACCCACTATCCTGTTCCACTGTTCTAGTCTACTATCATTTACTGGACACAGTATTAAGGTCCTAAGGGTCTTGTTGGATTCGGCCTATACTGCTTGATAGAAATACAACAGAAGTGATTGCGTCATTAATAGGCTGAACTGCCCATGGTGGACTTCTGGTGTCGTGTATTGTGGTTCGCACTATTGACCTGCCATTGAAACATCATTTTTTGATGATGCGTAGATGGCAGAGCGGATAGTGTGATTCGCTTGCATGGCTAGGCGGGGTTGTCGCACGGAAGGTCCAGTGTTCAAATCCTGGGTAAGCCACTCATGTCTGTTGTTTTTCTGTTGTCTGGTGTTCTGCTTCTTTATTTCCTGCGAGTGCCTGATAACATACCTTTATATTTGTTTCATATTAATTTAGTATCTAATGTGGGTCCTCAAAGGTGTCTACCTTCGCACAAGATTACTCTTGGCAGAGTTGTAGATAGAAGGATAATGATGCTTCTACCTCGAGGGAGTATGAGTTCGAGTACAATGCTGAATTAGTCCCAGCAATGTTAACTTTAGTATCTGCCATCAACTTTTGTGAAGGATGATTGTCTTATAATTAGCTCGTTCAAGCCCCCCAGCTGATCTAATTCGGCGAAATCTTAATTATTGTTGTACAGCTCTGTTTAGGTGTGTTTAAGAAATTGACTGAGACATACGGGTTCAGTACATTAAAAATGATTAAATCAACGTTAAATTTGTATATAAACAAATAGCAAATTTAGTAATCAATTATGTTGAACAGTTTAAAAACATGAATAATTCTTATTTTAAAGGTACTCATCACAGGTTGATGTTATGGTTTTCGAGAAATGGACAGTTCACTTGGCAGCTTTTAAGTTTTACTTAGCTGCCAATAGTTTGACGGTTTCTGCTCCCGCTGATGTTTTGTTCTTTACAGACAGATGACTGGTTCAATGGTCACTGGTCAAGTCTGAAAATTGTGACATGTTCCAAGAAGTATCAGGAAGTAATCTCTAAGACCCGTCTAATGATGGTGTCTAGCGTCAACTTCAAGCCACTTATACCCTCACTCGTTCCAGAGATAGTACACTCAATTGGTACCACCGACTAGTGTCACAAAAGAGAAGCGAACAAATACCTTCTAGAGTATTGCGTTTTCCTGAAACACACTCATGTACCTCCCTCTTTTTCATTCCACCATCTCATCTACTTCAGAACTTTACCGTCTCTGAGAAATTAATCTTAATCCCAGTGAGCGGAAAACTGTCATTACATTTAGATTGAGTAGGTTTACATTTACCGCTACATTGGTTGAAAAGTTTAACAATATAATAAGTGTGTACATCATTTCTCTCATCATTCACTCCCTGCAACACATGGAACTGGGGACTACCTCTGCTTTTGGTTGTTTATAGGAAACTCGCAAAAGAGCAGTCACCAGCCCTGAGGTTGCCAGCCTCAAATGACTTGGACATCCACTAGCAATTTTCACATATTAATATTCACATGTCAATATATACATATTATTTCACGTGTTTAATAATGTAAAATATATAGAATTACAAATGTACAACTCGCCCCAAATTGTCTTTGGGATCACAGACTGGCTTCTGGCTGAGAGAAACAGTTAAGGCAACTTGTTTAAGATGCTTCTTCCACGTTTTCTAGGGTGTTACTTTACAATAAGCTACCACTCTGACTTCGTGTTCAGATTCCTATGCTTATGTTTTTTCAGTGATAATAAAGGTAGAGTTTTCCTAGGATATATAATATCAGTTCTCAAGATGCTTAAACAAGGTCCGGTCCGATAAATGGGAAATTCTGATTTTATTCTTTACTCTGGCTGTCTGGCTGGTCTCTTGACGAGTTGAATGTTCACAGTGTTTTTACCCGACTAAAGTGTCAGGTTATATTGCAACTTTCGTCCCAATGACGTTATTGTTTACTATTACACCAGGCTCCAATCAGAAATGTTGTTATGCTTTACATCTCGAATGCCGGTCAATAGTTACAATCATGCATGGTTTTGATGAGCTCTATTTAAAAAAAATTCCTCGTTGGAAAATTCTGCGTGTTATTTAAAAACGTCACTTTCCAAATATGGAATTGTTATATCCGTCGATTCGCGGTAATGATTGCACTAAAACTCCCGACATTATCACGAATAATGTCTTTGTAACACTTCTGTCTGGAAGCTATTTACAACATTCCGTCTTTCAGGTGCATGTCTGTTAATATTTCCCCAGACGGATAATTTATCTCCCCGTCCTTGTGCAAACCCCACCCGACCCCCCTCTTAACCATCTGGGCTGTGACTCTTCACGACAGTAATTAGTGAATCACAATATAGCATATCAGCGCTAAATAGACTTGCTGGGCATACGTCGTGTTAATCCGTCGCGCGCAATGTTTGGTAGACGAGAATTTTACCAGCATGACTCTCGGTCAATATTGCATCTCGTGTCTACTCTCTCAGCAGAGATGGTAAGGTAAACAGACAAGACGAATTATTACGGAGAAGAGGTGCAAACAATGACTCTAAAATAACAATACTGCTGGATAGGAAAAGAGAGCGAACTCAATTATGTGACAACATTTGCCTTCACCTTTTCTTTTTCATTATGGTTTTCAGCAAAGTGTTATATACTCTGTGTTTTTGAGCAAAATATTTAACTCTTAAACGTCCTGGTGGTTTTGCCCATGATTGGCGCAAGGGATTTTCTGCCGATTTAAGCTTTCGTATAGTTTCGAAGTTGAAGAGTCGGTTCCTTTCAATTTTGGTTTTAAAAATATGGTAATGTTTTACATAGTCGTCATGGAAACTGAAATGAGGATTAGTAAAAGTAGACAATTGGGACAAAATGAAAAACAAAAACTTAGGTCAAATATACCGCCACGAGAACTGGCCTTCCGTACCAGCGCCTGGGATAACCGGCCCTGATTACTGGTATGTCGTCCTTTAAGAGTTAATATCCAGTTTTTGATTTGTTTGATTTTAGGACCTTTCACGAAACATTGGATTTTGTTGTTGTGTGCAAGGGATACCCGGTTCAACGCCATATGGGTTATAATTATGGTATATAGTGTTCCTTTTATTCGTTAATTCTCTTTTTATTTTTAACGTAGTGAACTAAATAAAGTCTTTATAGATGAGTTTGTGCTATATTGTCGTAATATGAAGTCTTTATCGCTGAACTTGGTACAACGTTTCTTTTATCTGTAGCAATGTTAGTTTCCATTATTCTTACAAGGACACATACATAAATTTGGTGAATTGGCCAGTTTTGAATTATATAATTCATATTTTGTTTGTCCTTTTCGTTTAGTTTAATTTTTTTAATATATAATATATATATATTTATATTTTTAAAAACTCAAGCGGTTATACGAAGTGAAAAGTGCATGAAGCTGTTGGTAATGCCCAAGAGTTGCTCAAGCTGAGGGAGGTAATCAGATACACACAGACGAATAGATGGGGGTTTGGCCATGGTGACATCCGCTGGTGGTCCAAGGCATCAAATAGGGAACGCAGAGACATGGTAATTCAGGAAAAACGAGAAGCTGAGAATGATAAGAGGATGCAAAAAGCGGAGCAGCAGGCCCAACAAGATCAATGGATTACATGGGAAGGAGCTCTGCAAAGGTCCTTGTCATGAAATGATGTATAGCGTATGGCGCCTCTTAGACTCAGCTTCATTATCAGATCAATGTATGACCTCCTGTCATTGTCTGCAAACCTTGTGAGATCGGGAAGGTCTGATGATGCTCAGTGCCCCTGTGCCATGAGAGGCAGACACTTGAAAATGTGCTGTCAGCATGCAAGGTGTCATAAGGGCGATACACATGGCGCCACAACAGAGTATTAATGAGCTAGCTGCTATAGTAGACCTGGCAAGGGTAAAGGCGAACTTTATTTTCGAAGGGTAAAGAATTGGCGCGCAGGCCCGTCTACATTCTGCCCTTCCACTCTCATAACAAGTGCATACGAAAGGGTTGAGAGATTGCCATCATAACACCAATTTTCAAAAACGGTGACAATCGACAGTGTGGAAACCATAGAGGCATATCCCTTCTCAGTGTCCCTGGTAAAATCTACTCTAGAATACTAGAGCAGAGACTCCGACGCCTAGCTGAGCCACAATTGGATGAGGTCCAGTGCGGATTCCGAGCAAACCGAAGTACTCAAGACCTAATCTTCACACTCAGACAGCTGAGTGAAAAGGCCTTTGAGTATAAGAGTGAGATGCATCTTTGTTTCATAGATCTGGAAAAGGCGTTTGACAGGGTCCCCTGGAGCAAACTTTGGGACTGTTTGGCAAGGAAGAATATTCCAGCACCTCTGATTCATGCTATACAGAGCTTCTACAAGTCTTGCAGAAATTATGTGAGGACAGCAAACCATAAGTCAGAAGAGTTCAGGACCACCACTGGTGTAAGACAAGGTGATATCCTGTCACCTTACCTCTTCATACTCCTTATGGACGATGTCATCAAGGCATGTAAGCAGAGAACAATAAAGTATTCAGTGGGGTACTGGAAGATGAGACAGGTCTATATTTCGGAGCTGGCATTTGCTGATGATGTTGCCCTAATTGCTAAATCAGAGACACATCTCCAATCCAACCTGCAAGTCTGGAAGGAAGAGCTGGAGAAGAGAGGGGTGGTCATAAGCAGCTCTAAAACAAAATCCATGGTGATATCACGAGAAGAAAGAAAACATCAGATTAAGCTGGGAGAACAGGTCCTGGAGCAGGTCGACCACTTTAAATACCTCGGAGCTATTATAAACCGAAAGGGAGGCATCAAAGAAGAGTTGGCCACTCGAAAAGCAGCAGCTGGGAGACTTTTTCAGGCCATAAATCGAGGATTCCTCAGCAAGAGAGAGGTTGATAAGAAAACGAAGATGGCTGTATACCGCTCCACCTATGTCCCAGTCTTGACATATGGATGCGAGGAGTTAATATTGCTACTAAACAGCTGTTGTTGTGCATAAAAATGATTTTAAAAATATGTGATTTGTCCTATATCTTTGAATATATGTTCTTGTGGTATATAAAATGCCATGACGATGACCCAGCTAGACGACATGTTAGCGAAAGTTTGCCGTCCCCTGTGTCGATGTCGTTTATTATTCATTTCGCCACGATTTCCTGTTTTTCCATCAACCATGCATTTTTCTAAGTACATGCCATGTCTGCTCACAAATTATAGCGATACTTTTCGAGTCCCATAACCACCTAAAGTTGTCTATACGTAGGTAAATACAAACTACAACAACAACATTTACGTTGGAAAAAAAATATCGGTAACATTTTTTAGATGTCAGATCAAAAGCGCGACAATACAATTATACAAAAATGTTTCAATTTTTTATGCAATGGCTAGTCATAAATTCAACGTTGATGCGATTCTAGAAAGGAAAAATTAATGAACACCCCATTTGTTGGCGGAATGTAATATTTGTACGAGAAGTGGTGTTCTGAAAGATCTTCCACTTTAATTATTTTTTTACAGATTAAACAAATGTTCAGTTTAGAGAAGAAAATAGCGCCTTGTTTTTCAGAGGTCGTTACAGTTTGTTTTGAATTGAGAGTTCAATATGGCGACCGTTTCCATGTCAACGATGAAAGCAGAAGTGAAAGCTTGCTGATATCTTCCAAGAGTCCATGACAGAAACTGTCAACAAAAATAAAAAACAAAAGAACAACAATTTGTTGTAAAGTTCCTTCTAACATCTAAAGTTGTTTGTGTGTCAGATCATATTTTGTTGTAATGTTCCTTCTAGCTTCTAAAGTTGTGTGTGTGTCACATCATATTAATTCTGGCAAGAAATTAATCAAGTTCTCTTGTAACACTTTTATTGGAACAATGAAACTGCTGTGTGATACATTTCTTTATTAGAGGCCCTGTCTCTTGTCTTGTTGTAGCAGATTTGTGAAAAGTGAACGAACGTATAGTCATAACTTATCAGTACAAGTGTCTGAAGAAAGTAAGTGATAATACACGTTCTAAGTGTGTATATCTACTTGTGTGTATGGTGTGTCTATTACTTGGCAATCTGAGGATTGTATGTATATTTGAGAAAGAGAGAACGTTTTTTCAGCCATGTTTAATGAGTGGCGTATTTATTGAAGGCGGAGGGAGCTTACGTGTTCATTTATATTAGTTTACATACTATTTTAAATTTCATTTCCAAGGCTTGTAGGTTTCCAGGTGCAAATATTTTAATATCAGTGACATTGTTTGTTTGTATATGTTTGTGTACATTCATCTGCGATTGTTGCACTAGTTTAGTTACATGTGAATAACAAGCTCCAACACGCGGATGCCTTCATTTTCATTTTCGCTTCAGATAGAGCAGGGGTTCTCAAACTTTTTCTCCTCATGGTCCCCTTCTGAGCCTAATTTACTTCTGTGCCCCTGTTGGGTGCCGGGGTTCAGTTTCAGCCTTGAATAAACGAGTTATTTTCTGTCCATCTCATTTTGTTACAGAGTCCATTTTGTATCGTATTAAAGTTCTTGTGTTGTATTATTTCATGCTCAACTTTATTATTATTAATTAGTTGAGCCGTGTTTCGATCTTATGACCATGTTACTTGGGGGTATGTGTTATACAGTATAAATCAGATGCGTGTTTGACTGTCGAATTACTGTCAAGGTTAACAGTTAACGGTTCAAATACAACACTATTAATAATGCTCAAAATTCCATCGATCAGAAGAACTCGATCGTAGACAAATATTTATTCACGAACACACAGTTCTTTACAGCACAAACAAGGTTTCATTCTATTATCTAAATTCGGGACTCTGATAAAGTTCTTAGATTTTTCTTCATAGCNCACTATGCATTAACTGCAATTCTTAGACTGTTCATTGTCTATAACTTATGTTGACATCGCGTCAAAACATTATTCCATACTATTCATGTCTGCGTAAAGCATTCTAGCAAAGCTAGACTCAATTTAAACCTTACGTTTATAGTATACTTAGTTTGGCTTCTCATGCCATATTTATCAGTATTTCTTCCTGGACTCTCAAGTCCTTAAAACACTTCTTAGTAATAACTCAAATAATGGCAACCGCAATACTTTACATTACACTGACGAGTGGATAAAACCACCTTCCTTAGAAAACACTGTCTATAGGCTCAAAAGCCTCAACGCAGACTATGGATACATATATCCTAGTGGCCAAGCCACATATTTAAGAAACACGTCCGATAGATATTAGCGCCACACGTCGACTGTTTGTAACTAGGTGTATCGCGTCATCATATTCTGCGCGATGCTACTAAATGAGTCTAAGTTGGGGGTGCCACATGGTGCAATCATCTAGACTGAAAATAGACCAGCCAAGATAATTACACACCATGGGGCAACTCCCAACAGCCCCTCCCCCCTCATGGTCGCTGTTAGCTGAAAAAGGTACTTTACCATCTTACTTTGGCCCCCTAGAAATATGACATGGCCTCTCTGGGGGGTAAGGGGGGGGGGGTGGATATGGACCACGTTGAGAACTACTAGTATAAAGCATTAGCCACCATTACAGGTGACCCACTTGCAGGAAGCCTGCACAAAGCTTTCCCATGCTCTAGCAGCAGTGGTTTCCCTAGCAACCTGTTTCTCATGATGAGGTTGCCAGTCTCGTGCACAACCTCATTAGTCGGCTTTTACGACATGCTCAAGGGAGCAGTATTCATATTCTTTGTCTCAATACAGACACCCCCCCCCCCGGGAACTGTAAGGGACATCTGTATTTGAACCGTATGCTCCTATTCGTGTACAGGGCTTGTGTTTTATTCTGAGATCTAATGTAACACACGCGTAGAACTCGCACCTTTTGACTATAATGAACTACGGAAGGGTCAAAACACGTGACAGGTGGTTTCTGAATATCACAGTATTACTTATCATTTTGATTCCTTGTAGTTGATTTGTGAATATAGTTTCACACGAGGTTCGATGTTCTAAAGTGAGGTAATAATAACTCCTTTTAATCATAACTATGGGAATGCGCTCCTGAGGTAAAGTAAGATAAATGTACAGTAATACATGCAATGTATGAATATATACACATATGAATATTCCGTAGCAGTTTCAACAACCAAAGTCGAGGTGAACCTAAAAGCGTCCGGGGAGGCGATCACTAAAGGAGATATATTATTATGTGGAAACCCCACCCCCTCCCCTTCCCCCCGTGTGGTACCTTGTAGTTTCGAAGGATACAAATAAAATTAACATTTTTATCTCCAGGCATATTGTCACTGATGACAAGAACCAGACACGTTCCAGTGGAATAAACAGGCGAGAAGAAGATGCTGGCGATGGATAGGACACACACGGAGGAAACCTGTTGATAGCGTTACAAGGCAGATATTGTTATGGAATCCTCAGCCTAAGATAAGCAGAGATAGATTAAAAAGCACACGGAGGAAACCTGTTGATAGCATTACAAGGCAGATCTTGTTATGGAATCCTCAGCCTAAGATAAGCAGAGATAGATTAAAAAAACACAAGGAGAAGATAACTGGAGACAGATGTGAAAATGATGAGAAAGACCTGGAAAGAACTTGAGATGATGGCATGTGACAGGAAGACTTGGCATGTGTTTGTTGAAAGCCTATGCTCCTTGGGAAGCTAAAGGTTATTGCTTGATTGATTTATATCGCAAGTAACAACTAAAAAAAGGTAATATGTGGAATGAGTAACCTCTTGATGTAAAACACATTGCCACAGAAACAAGCATTGCTAGAACATTGCTAGCAAACGCCCTATAAAGTTGAGGGTCAACTAGAAGTGTTATCCGTGCTCCTTAGGAAGCAAACGAAGGAGACTTATTCGTTAATTTATATGAAAGACTAACACTGCTGTTGCCCTAAGACGCCACTAGGCGTAATGGCCACTGACTGCTTTGACGGTTGGTGGCTAAGGACGGAAGAAGAAGAAGAAGAAGAAGACTAACACATAATTTTATATATTTGTTTAATTACTATCTTCTGTTTAGTGTTGGATTAGATATCCATTCAGTGGATTTGTATTAATTTGTCTGTAGCGACCCCTGCTCCTTAGTGTGTGAAAAATGTCTCATTCGTGTGTGTGTACAATACGCAGTTAAGTATGTGTCCGTTATATTCTGTTTAGTGTATTTGGTTGCATTAGAGTTGTGATTCAGCATGATGTTTATTTCTTTGTCTGAAATGTGCGATGTGATTCAGTGTGATAATTATTACTTTGTCTGAAATGTGAGACTTGATTCAGTTTGATGTTTACTACTTTTTCTGATATGTGAGGTGTGATTCAGTGTGATGTTTATTACTTTGTCTGAAATGTGAGATGCGATTCAGTGTGATGTTTATTACTTTGTCTGAAATGCGAGATGTGATTCAGTGTGATGTTAAATACTTTGTCTGAAATGTGATATGTGATTCAGTGTGATGTTTATTGCTTTGTCTGTAATTTTAGATGTGATTGAGTGTGATATTTATTACTTTGTCTGAAATGTGAGATGTGATTGAGTGTGATGTTTATTACTTTTTCTGAAATGTGAGACTTGATTCAGTGTGATGTTTGTTACTTTGTCTGCAATGCGAGACTTGATTCAGTGTGATGTTTATTACGTTATATGCAATGTGAGATGTGATTAAGTGTGACGTTTATTACTTAGTCTGAAAATTGAGACGTGATTCAGTGTGATGTGTATTACATTGTCTGAAATGTGATATGTTTTTCAGTGATGTTTATTACTTTGTTTGAAATGTGATATGTGAATCACTATGATGTTTTTTACTTTGTCTGTAATGTGAGACGTGATTCAGTGTGATGTTTATTACTTTATCTGAAATGCGACCAGTGATTCAGTGTGATGTTTATTACTTTGTCCGAAAAGTGAGGCGTGATTCAGTGTGATGTTTATTACATTGTCTGTGATGTGAGATGTGATTCAGTGTGATGTTTATTACATTGTCTGAAATGAGAGATGTGATTCAGTGTTATATTTATTCCCTTGCCAGAAATATGAGATGTGATTCAGTGTGATGTTTATTACTTTGTCTGAAATATGGGATATGATTTTGTCACGTAGCGTTTGAAGGATAAGAATTATTTAGAGGAAATAATAGATCTGAATGTGGAAGATTTGGCTCAAGGAATTCCTGCTGGGTTTTCCACCACTGAAGGGAGACAAAGAGGGTAAATTCTCCTAACTAGACAGGTCTGGAAAAGATTGTAAGGAGATATTTGGTCTCTCGCTACCATAGTCCCCTTCTCAGATATCTATTATTGTTATTCTTTAAATTATATTATATTTTACGAGCGCCCCCCCCCCCCCCTCCCTTATAAAGGAAGATAAACATCGGACAATATTCAACATCTAACAGAAGGAGCAAAGCATGGGGTACAGTATTTACACCCAATTGGTTTATTGCAATTAAAATGAATAGATGGTGAATGATAGTATTGTCGATGGAATTAGTGTCTGCTGTATGTACTATGTGTCTCACAATTCAAGTGTTTTTCATCATGGATGACAAAAATATGGCATTGATATGGTGAGTTCCCTTTTTCGTGGAACTTATCTTTTCAGCCCCTGGCTGATAGTGAAGCGTGGTTAGTTCTCCGGTCTCCTGACGTTGCCCCAGGTAGGTCTTGAATGGTTCGGATGTACCTTCTCTGTGCTCGACTCCGTATTCTGCTCTGAGATTGGACTGTCGTGCAAGGCTCCACCATAGACTGAAGACAAATACGACGGCTTCATTAATTTTCTAGCTTTAGAAAGCAGTCGTTCCCTAAGCCGTCCGTCTGCCAGTCATCTCAGATTTTAGTCTCTAACATCATATGTCTAGAGCCTAATCTTGAATTCAAGTTTCTCCTTTCTGTCCTTTATTATATTTCTCTGCCCCAGTGGCAGTATTATAATTCTTTAGACTGATCTATCGTCAACTTAAACCGATGAATTATTATAAAGGTCAGTTAAACCCACCCAATTTATCATAGAAATGTCGGCAACAGTATTCTAGTTCTGTGCCTCTAGCCTAATCGTCATGTCAATTATGATGAATTTAACAAATAATTGGACATCAGTGTTTTAGAATTGTCTGACACCATTATCACACACTTCATGTCTGGTCGCATCGTCATATAATTTATAAGGAATATATGTCACGGTCTGTCAACATTATCGTTAATATTAATTTCCGCTAGTCTAAAAGTCGGGTCAAAAATAATCAAATAATATGGAAATTAATAGCTATATATATATTCCCGTTAACATTCTTATGAACATGTTGTACATATCCCGTGGGATCATAAAATATACCCGATCACATGTGGCTGGATGTGATCGTAAAACAGAAATTATGATTAAAGTAAACGCAGTTATACCAATTTTGCGTCGATTTTATAAGGTACTACACATTTCATCACAATACTATTTTCTAACGAGATTTTCACTTACCTACTCAGATGGACGCTAACCCGCAATTTAGACACGTGGCTTCAGTGCTTTTAATGCGTGAATTCGCCGATATCGGGATTAGTCTAGCGGTCTCGAGGTTTCCTGGGCAAGTGAAAAATGGCTGGATTTGCCGCACTTTTAGCGGGTCATTTCCGCTTGGACACGTGATCCGAAGCGTGCATCATGTGACCTTAGTCTCATATAGACGCTCCAATCAATAACGTTAAAAGTCACGTGGGGGGTTCCGAAAGTGGCATAAACTGGTTCTATCTAAGTTTATGTAGGTCCTAAATTAAAACAGGTTCCTAGCTACCGAGGTCAGGGGTCAACAATGACGTCGTATCTAAAAATAGCATTAGACTCGAGGAGAAAATCACTGAACGCTAGGAGAATATCCGCAAGTGACATTTCTCGGGACTTTACGGGCTTTTCGATCATGCATTGAAGATGATAAAAAATGATGTGCTCGTAAATAATAATAAAAATGAAGAGAAGATTGGGCAAGTCGTCACACAAGCCCCTCCTCAAGTTTGACGTTCCGTCCAACTCCTCTGGTCCTGTCTTCCTCTTCTTTTTCAGTTTCTCATATCTCCTCGGTTGCGTCCGGATGTCTGCTCAAAAAAATCTGCCCCTACGTTGTTCTTCCCAGGTAAGTATTCTGGTTTTCTTCCTGGTTTTCTTTGGATGCCTACGTCTGCAGCAATGCTTCCCTAGGTCCTGTAACTGGTCTACCCTATGTGTTGAGGTTACCTGGTTACAATCTGAACAGGACTTCACATATCGAGCTATGTCTTCCATGATGCCGGGCCAATAATACCGGGTGGCTATCCTTTCATTTGTGGCACCATTACCCAGGTGTTCACTCAAAGTAGCACCGTGCCCCCATTCCATAACTTTATTTCTATATATGGATGGCACCACAATCTGTCCATGACTTTTTAGCCCTCTGCCAGCTTTCCTGTGCAAGAGTCCATGTTCCATATAAAAGTCACCCTTTCTTCGAGGGTTATGTGAGTTTTTCAATTTGCCAAAGCAAGGCCCCAATGTGCTATCAGCTGCTTGAGCCCTTTTCCTCTTATTCGGATGAATTTCTAATTTAGAGTCCCTCTCTATGCATTTGGAGTCAGACCTGGTCTGGATGGCAGCCATAACCACAGGCTTTACTGGTTCTCCTAAAAAGACATATCTACGCCCTAACATCAGGGCGTAGAAAGGATCCTCTAAAACTGCAGCATTGATTTCCCCTTCCACATAGCGACAACTAACCTGAATCTTCGCTATGGGCAAAGTTAAGGGTAATGCTCCCTTGAGTGGCCCCTGGATATCCACTGTTTCTATGGTGAGTTGTTTGGGGTGCACCAGAGATGAAGAAACGACCGCGTCATAGGACAAACCTGTGTCATACATCCCGATGACTTGTTTGCCATTCACGGTCACTGTCTCCTGTATAGGTGGGTGATGGAGGCTATTCTGACCCACTGTCAGTTCCTTCCTGTCAACAGCCCTCACCTGCAAACATGCAACCTGATGTGGAGGGTTTTTCCTTCTGCACTCGGCAGTATTGTGGTTGCTCATTTTACACGTCTTACACCACTTTTCTCCCCGCCTCTGAGGCTGGAAATTTGATCTCTGAGTAGTCTTATGGGCATAGTCTGGCTTGTCATGTTTTCTGAAGTGATGGTAAGGTAGATTCATTTGGGGGTCCAAGTGTGACTGAGCTGTCTGTCTAGATACGTAATCTGGTTGTTTCCGTCTGGGTGGTGGATTCTCTGATAGTGCTGCCTGATATCGTTCCGCTAACTGGACTATGGATTCTAAAGTGCTGGCCCCATTCTCTGTCAGGAATCTTCTCATGTCGGAAGTCATGGTGTCCTTCAGTTGCTCGATCATGACCATTTCCTTCAGGCCTTCCCAATCATGAGTAAAATTCCCTAGGGCACCCCACTTCTCCACGTAGGAATCCAGTCTCGCAGCAAACTGAGCAACGCTCTCTCCAACTTCCCTCCTAGCGTTATGGAACCTCTTCCTATAGGCGTCAGCATGTAGCTAATAACGAACCAATAGTGCCTTTTTTCAGAGAGTCTGTAGTCATCCTGTAACCACTGGAGGAAGCTTGCTATACACGTCATAAGCAGTTTCCTATAAGCCCTTGGCGACAGTTTTAGGTTCCACTTGCTCTTCTCCAAACCAAACGTGGTGGCAAACTTCTCAAATTTGTCCAAATACACATAGATCGAGTCAGCTCGTTCCGAGAAAGCTTCGAATGGAAACGTCAAGGGTCCCAAGTTTGACATGTGTGAGGATGGCAAAGGTCCTATGCTCCCCATTTGCAAGGAGGGCATATGGTTGCTTGATGATGTAGATGCTGTTGCACCGGCTACTGGTTCAACTCTTTGAGCCTGTACCTGCATCTCTAACTGCTTCATCTTCAGTGCATGCTCGCGTTCATCTCTCTCGCTTCTTTCCCTAGCGTCTACAGCTTTTATCCTCTCATCTATTTCTGCTAACTTTATTCGCTCTTCTCTTTCAGCTTTCACTGTTTCTCGAGCGTAATACTTATCAGTCTCGACACTGACATAATTCGCAAGGTCCACCCCACTATAACCTAGATCTCGACCGGCCTCCCCTAGTGCTACCTTAAGCTTAACTATTTCAGCCATCTTTTGCTGTTATAGTCCACACTGAGTAAGCTAGTGCTACCTTCCAATAGTATTTCTAAACACCAACGCCAGCCACTTACTACTTATCAGACTGCTGTAGACATGAA
>JAMPIV010000846.1:722500-953210 GCA_024509875.1 Oreohelix idahoensis | reverse complement strand
ACCCCCCCCCCCCCCCCCTCGCCCCCCTCCCCCCTCCTTCCCCCCCCCCCCCCCCCCCCCCCTCCTGGTTGTCATCCCCTCCCCCTTCTGGCCGCCTTTAATACGCCACTGAACAATCTCCCATTTTCGTCAAGTAGAATATGGCGAAAGGAAATTTTCGGGTGTGGGTGGTGATTTTGTTAGTTAATGTATGTTTATTAAGTCGTAGTAAATGGTTTTTTGGTAGTGGTAAAGTTGTAATTTAAAGGTAATTTTTGTAATTGTATGTATTAATAATAAAATTTTTAAATGTAATTGGGGTGGGTAGTGTATTAAAGACTATTTTTAGACTACGTTCATTGTTTCGTTTGCGTTTCATCGGAGTTATGGGTACAAAATTGGAACCGTATAACCCTTCCTCTATACCCTAACAACAATGAACGGTCTTGTCCATAAGGGAATAAAACTCTAAAAACAATGAGGTCTCTTAAAAATAGGTCTTTTGCCGAATTTCGAGCTGTCTACGCGCAATGCTCCTTTTAATTCTTTAAAGGCACAGTCAAGCGAGTTAGGCAGATGTCGTTGAGCGCTGCACTGGTGGAGTTGATTGGTTTTCTGAATAAGCTTTTGAACCGTCTTGCCAACTTTAAACCGTGTGTGCTCTGTGCCTTTCCTTTTAAACGAAACATCTTGTTTATTTCTGCCAGGCAGTACCCACTAAAGAAGATCAGTTATTGTGCCGTACATGGTATTTGAAGAGTATTAATTCATTACCTGTTTCGCTTCCTATGGTGTATGTAGCCACTACTGCTGCTTCCCCCTTGCAGGAAGTCTGCACCAAAACATTGTGTTCTTGCAGCGGCGGTTTCTGCATCAGTCTGTTTTACATGGCGAGGTTGCCGGCCTATGTACAATCTCAGGTTCGTCATTTCTTACGATGTACCTGACTCAATTTGAGCCCGGCGGAACTGTTTCCACTGATGGGAGAAGGGGCGAAGGCAAGCGACTGGCGCCTTAAAAACCAGCAGCTTCGGGCAGATAGGGCTCGTGATCCTTGGTTGGTAGCTTATCTAAGAGAAGGAACTCTGAATTCAAACCACCGCTGCCTTGCGGGAATATCCATTTATGGAATTGGCTTCGGGAGTAAACCCATAGGATAAATCGGGAGTCGGAGTCCCTAAGGCAGTCTAATGTTGATTCGACATTATTCTGGCAACTCCTACGACGTGGTTGGTACCAAACTGTATCTGCTACTGCCGTTCCTTTGGATCTACCGGCTGCGTGGAGAGGGGGAACATGCTGCATGGGCAACTGCTTGATCTCCATATAATTGTGCCCAAGCTCGTGTCCTGGAGAGGACACTTCAGCTTCACCCTATAGGTGCCGGCAAAACACGGGAAGTAGCAGTTACGATGTACCTGAGGCAGTAATAGTACTATTCATTCTTTGCCTCAGACACCCCGGGAACTATACGGGGCATTTGAAGGGTATTGATAATAATAAAAAGTATGTTACAGCAACGTACCCTTAACGCCTCAGGATACAGCAGCCCATATATGACACATCATAAATATCTTAGTGATCATTAAATATTATAAGGATTTCCTTATCAGGCGTCCTTCCATCCCAAAATTTTTCCCATCTTTTTCCGACCAAAGTTGCAGCCTGGAAATTACGTAAAAGTCGTGCGCTTCTAGCCATTGCATTAAATTGCGCGTTGCTTGAAATATTTCCTTTTGCGTCCGTGCCAAAATTTGTCCCATCTCTTTCACGCCAAAGTTGAAATATTATTCATGCCGCGTTTTTTCGTGCGGGGAATTAAACATTTTGTTTTCATCATTAATAATGGCATTCTTGGCACAATTTCTTGAATTTTCCCAATAGCTAATTCGAGCAAGTTTAGATAAAGAATAGGGTGCGTTACATTTACAGTAACTAGGTCGATTTAGTCGCTCAAGATAATACTCCCTTAAAATGATTGTGACAGAATTATGTAAATATATTACATGAATCCACACGTTTTTGCTTCCACGTGTTTTCCACCTTTGCTTGCTTATTAATATTCACGTTTCGTTAACGCAGAAGGCATGCGCTTCGATATCTGTCGAACTCATATTTTAGCCACGCCTATTTTCTTTCTCTCTATGTCTAACAGACACTAGGAATGTTTACAAACAGACCTATTAGCTAGTCCTGAGCCGTTAACTATTATCACGCGAACGATTGGTCAATCGCTGAATAGTGACAGATCAGAGAATGAGTCGTCTAATGGTAAAATCAAGGGCAATAAATCTAAAATCGTACTTTTTGTAGTTACATTGGTCAGGGGGAATTAATCTGAGGAAAGGGGAGATAATCACAATTACAAACACCCCCCCCCCCCATCCGTTTGTTAGGAACTTAATTAGCTACAGTGAGAGACGCATGATCAAAAGCAAGTCTGTTCGCTAGTCTGCGGTCGGCATAAGCGTGAAATAAAACTTTGATTCAAGAATCGACAGCAGAATTCCCCAAAATCTGGGAGAAGGCGTTATTTCTAGCACTGAATAGCGAATTTCTAACTATTTTATATATATACCCCAGCTTTTAAAATCATTTATCTAGTCGCCACAGAATTTCAGAACATCTAGCTTCGAATTCTAGACCATTGTTAAAGTGGATTTCTTAGTGTTTCGATTGGAGAGTTTCTTTTTCTGTGTTGCGGTAACTATATTATACTAGCATTTTTGAGTGATTTAATTGTTAAAGTTCGTCATTTTATATTTCACTAGGATTTACTGTGTTAATTGGCTAGCATATATATATATATATATATATATATATATATATATATATATATATATATATATATATATATATATATATATATATATATATATATATATAGCTAATTCTTTCTGCTGTAACGAAAATTTAATTAATTGCTATTAACCAGTAAGAGATATTTTAATTGACGAGTAAATGCACTATTCATTATGAGTACTGACGAAATATATATTTATTTCTAATTCATTATGAGTAATTTTATAAATGACTAGCGGTTATTTCACGGGGTTTTTTTTAAACGATAAAATAAGATATACACTTGTGGTTTCTAATTTAATCTAATAACCGAGTGGATATTAAACTATACCATTACGCGGGATAGGATAGATACTGATATTGTGATTAAATGTTATGTATTTTCTTCCTAAAATCCAGTACGGATCACAACCCAAAACCTACCAGCGGCCTAAATCTGAGAAAACGGGTCTAAGTCTGTCCAATAGACGCAAAACAAACATTCTTATGCAAATAGCGGGTCTTCGAGGTTGACCGTTCGGCCCTCTTGTTTTACCCAGAAAGAGAGAGAGTACCAACAAAAGACTATAAGAATAATTGTAACTGGACCTATAGCTATCTAGATTTCTTTAACCACATTTTTATATACATTCAGCCCGCTGTGGCGAAATTGTCAACAATTAACATTTCCCAACTACCGATCACTGTGGTGTGACGAGGATTTTTATCCCGGGAGATTTACATACCTGACATTCTCTTTAAGTATTGGAATTACAAGCTAATGACACTGTGAACACTAGAAGTCATAATTACTTTCCTACCTGGACTAATTGATGTGAAATAAACAGTTCCAATTAACAGTGACGAAGTAAGCGTTCCCCCAAATAACCGGATTAATTAAACTTTGAGGAGCTGGGGCTTACTTTGCCAAAACAACCAACACTGGATTTGATGTTTGTACCATGGAGATATGTTCCAGATGTTGTTAATCAACAGTTACGTAAGAACGAATGAACGTGGTCACTGTCTGTCTGAAGCGAGAGAAAGAAGGAGTGAATAACTCTTCTATTGTATAATCATGATACTCACTTTGTTTTGCCTTTCTTTTGTTTGCTAATACTGTTATTTTTGAGAATAGATTAATTAGGAACTCTGTTCTTTATAGTATAGTCAAATTCTATACCATAGTGCTAATCTTTTGGGGTTAATTAACTTCTTCTTGTGGGATCATGTCTCAACAGAGGGTATTGCACTTATGTGTCTATTTCTTTATTAATTCTGTAACCTATGGTTTTTTTATATTTGATACTAGATGTTGTGGTTTTCTTTATGATAAATAAACTTAACGTAAAACTTAATTACCTGTGTTGGTCAGTGTTACCAACAGATTACTGGTGGCAATGTATGTAGTTATTATAATATTTATTTATCTGAGGGAAAGTATTTGTTTTTAGAATCAAAATGCTTTCCTGGTCAAAGGTATATCACCCATGATTGATTGATACTTTTGTTATATGGGTTATCTCCCCTGGATATAGAATTTGGCATATGAATCTAGATTGTGTTCGTCTGTTCCTTGTTGGGCCAGAAACAGATTGTGCTTGCTTAGGTTTATGCAGGAATATTTATGGTCCGAGTCTATGTTTACTCCGTGTCTATTTCAGACGATTCGGTCTTATATCGTGATATCTTTGTATGTCTATGTGGGACTATTTTTCCTTGTACTGAACTATGGGGTCAGGCAGTTTCTGCGCATGCGAATAGGAAAAATGGTCTTCCGTGATGATAAAGCCTGGCGAAGGCCATGTCGGAGACGAGTCCTCAGTTTGTTGATCACTGTGATTTGTTATATGAAAGAAGATAATTTCTGATATGATTATTAAGTCTATGAGTTCCCCAGTGTTTATTCTATAACGCCAGGAGAGAGCGTATGTGTTCTGCTAGTGTATTTCCCATGCCCAGGTAAAAGAACTTTTGCTGAACTTTTTCTTCCTAGGCTTAGATGGGCAGACGTCTACATGATGATTATCTATATCAATATGTCGGGATGACATGTTACCTAGCAGCACTTAATATGATTGTATGCAGCAGTTATGATGAAAGAATATGCTGATTCTTGTAGAAACATTTGTGTTCATGAACAAAGCTTATATTGAAGCTTTACTATGCATCTGTATAGTGAGCGATGCTCAAAGGGAACCAGAAGCCATTTTGGATCCTATTTTTTGTCGATCATCGATCAGAGAACAGGGATCCCCCTTATTATCAGGTGATGATTAAGAGATCACAGTTATAAAGAAAACCCAATACTGGTGGGTTAACAGTGTCTTCAGAAATATTTGCTGAACTTTACTTAAAGGAATCTTCGCTAGAAAAGAGGTTCTGTCTAGGAGTCATGCTTGAACATTATTTATTAACTGACATGATCGGTCAGTAAGGCCTGATGATTACATTTATAAACAGTGGAAATCTAAGTGCTTGTCTACGGACGTTCCATTGTAATGTTCTTCAACATGAATGCCAACTTAAGATTGTAGACCATTGATCAACCGTATGCTGATATATGTCAACCTGTTTTCCTGTAACTATACTCGTACTGTCCAAGCGTGTGCGACCCATTAAACAGTATGAAACGACCATAGTAGTTCCAGTAGTCTGCATCATTAACTTCTAGCTACGTGTGAGTGAGTGTTTGATCTTCTAGTCAACTCTTCAGAAGAATCCATGCATTCGCGTATTGACACTCACAGTAACACTCATAGTCAATATTACATCCTTGTCGGGGCCTCATTACGTTTTTGGACAAGGTGACCTGTATTCCCAACACTGTGCCGGGTTTTGAGTTGACCATCTACACCAGTACCAGCTTTATTAACGTGGTGACCTAAAAAGAGACCATATCAGTCAGCTCGGCCCAATATCCCTATTCCATTAGTATAGTTTCACGTTTGTGCGTCAAGTTGTCGTCACTTATCTGTGTGTGTGTATGTGAGTGGTTAATAGTATATATGTTAATATATACCGAAAGGTAAACTGTCTGATAAACAAATTTCAGTCGTAAGATAGGCTGGACTAGAGTATCTTCTCAATCCAGGGACAGACTCTACCTTTTTCACCATTTCACTCGTGAAATCTATTTCTTTACCTTTATCTCTCACAGAGTTACCACCTGTTCTAGTTCTATTCAGACGGGACCAGAATCTATCTTAATCACCTATCCAAAATCTACGACAGAATGGGTTCGCTCGTTTCCGGGTTTTGAGCTAGATCTTGAACAAGTACCACTGAAAGGGTGCGAAGTCCTTAGACTTGTGTTTTTCTAGTACGTCAGATTGAGTTGTTTCCAAATTTGGATATAGTCTGTATCTAGATAATTGACTAAAGTCTAATATTAAATTTTGTTTATATTCTAGATAGAGCAGAGTGTGGTTGTCTCGTGAGTTAAGTAACACTAATAATAATTATCCCCTAGACAAACGTTCTGTTCATTGGCTTGCTGACCACACAAATATATCAATTGTTTTTTTTCCACAGCATTGTTGAGTATACACAATTAGATTTAGAGGGTGATCTTGGTCGGAGAGATGTTATGTAATGATTTTGTAATACAAGGCCGCTGGTAGCGTGTGATTGTCTGATAATAACCGGGTTTTTTTTAAGCAGCGGTGTTTGAGCTAAGCTAAGGAGTGCATTCTGACAAACACGTCAAGTTAATAGCCTCCTTTACCCTAACTGACTTCAGGTGTGGACTTGTAGGGGGACTTAAATTAAGGTATTTTTTTTTCTCCTTAAAAATTTTTGAAATAAAAAATTTTTTTGTTTCCACTGCAGTAATATTGTAGTTTTTTCAGTTATTAGCCTGATCTACCATTTATTTGGCTTAGTCGTCTGTATTAGGAGCCTAGTTGCCAGATAATAACAGCGATAGATTAGATAACTGATAACAAGGAGGAGGTATCACAGTTAAATAACAGTATACTTTTTCTGTATTTTTCTCGTATTTGGTAGGGAACCTGTGTATCCTTTTTCTTTCTTTTTTTCTCGGGTAAGACACAGTCAGTTATTTGCCATGGCTGAGCGTGCAAAACTTAGACAAATGTTAAGAGAGGAAGCAAGGGAAGAGGGATTACAGGGAGAAGAAGCGAAAGCGTTTGTCAACGAAGAACTTGACAGATATGATGCGGAGAAGAAAGAAGCGGATGAGCGTCAACTAGAGTAGAAGAAAATTGAGGCAGAAATGGAAGCTCGCAGGGCAAACGAAAGAGAGGAGGAGAGACAGCATGAGGAAAGAGAGAAGGAGAGACAGCATGAATTGGCTCTCAAGGCTCTAGAGGTCCAAAGCCGTGGGACTGCCTCTACTTCCAGCAGTGGAGAGCCGTCTTCTCCCCATTCATCTTTAACTGATCAAGCCAGCACTCAATCTCCCCAACTCTCAGCTATGTCTTTTGTCCTGGAACCATTCCCAAGCTCCAATGAGAAAATTGACTGTTATCTAGAAAAATTTGATAGAATAGCAAATCTGTACGGGTTAGAAAGGTCGCGTTGGTGTTTGAAGCTTTCTCAGGCTTTAAAAGGCTCTGCGAATGATGCATACGCAAAACTGGAAAGCAACCACCAAGACGATTACGACATGTTGAAGAAGGCTTTACTTGAGCGTTTTGAAATGAACGCTCGAAAATTTTTGCAACTGTTCCGTAACAGCAGAAAGGAGAGCACTGAAACTTTTCACCTGTTCTCTTCGCGTCTGAAGGACTTGAGGAGTTCGTTGTAACCGAACAAATAAAGAACACTTTGTCCAGTGACACCCGTAGATTTCTGGCCGAACAAGGCACAGAAAAGCTATAAGACATTTTGAGCAAGGCGGAGCGATATAGCAATGCGCTGGCCGAACTGCCAGGAGCAAAACGCAAACCGACAGAGGAACCTTCTCAGAAAAATAATCTAGAACAGTCTTCCCATTCTTCTCACCACCATAACCCCAGAGAAACCGTACCACAGAATTCCCCTCCGGAAAAATCTAAATATTATAAAAACAAGTACCCCACCAACAACAAAAATTCTGATCAACCCAACTGGTCTACATGGCAACGCGCCCAGAAAGGACAGGGTGACAAAGGGAAAACCCCTGCGCACGGGACATCTGATCAGAGCAAGCACACCGTGCCGAATCGCATCGGATGCCTGCAAACAGCCTCTTCTTTGATCCATAACCACCAACCGTCAAAGCAGTCAGCGGCCATCACGCCTGGTGGCGTGAATCAACGGCAAATTGATTCCACTTTGCTCGGTCGACGGCCATCCTTCGTACAGTGCCCCAACTCTGGTTCATTCTTTGCATCTCAGCCTCCACAGTCCTCTGCCAAGTTGTTTTTGGTCGGCCTCTCTTTCGTTTTCCTTCAGGGGTCCATAGCATAGCTGTTCTTGTGATGGCATCGGGGTCTCTTCTGAGGACATGGCCAACCCAGCTCCAGCGTCTGCCAGCTATGATGGTGTGCATGTCCTCTTGCTTGCTCCGAGTAAGCAGATCTTGGTTGGTGATGATATTCGGCCAAAAGATTCGGAGAATTTTTCTTAGGCATGTTGTGTGAAAAAGAGGACAATTTCGACATTTCCTTCTCTGTAATTCTCCAGCTCTCCGCGCCATAGAGAAGCACAGAAAGCACATAGCTCTGATATAATCCTAATTTTGTGCTTGTGCTGTACTGAGAGGACTTCCAGATGTTGTTTAGACTAAAAAAGGCTGTTCTTGCCTTGTTCACTCTGCTGTTGATGCCCCAGCCTGCTCCGCCGTCTGGTGTCATCATGCACCCCAGGTATGCAAAGGCATTTGTCCGTTCCAGTTGCTGACCCCCACTGACATGGGTTCAGGGTTGCTCACATTGAGCGCCATGACCCCTGTCCTCTCTAGGCTGATGCCCAAGCCCACCCGCTGGCTATACCCAATATACAACTTAATAGTCCATCCGTTTTTTCCTGGATGTGTTGATGTGAATGTGCCAGCAGTGCAATGTCATCTGCATACTCCAGATCCTCCAATGTAGAAAACGCAGTCCATCCCACCCCTCTTGGACTGCCCTCTGTTGCCCGGCGCATCACCCAGTCCATGACCGCCAAAAATAGAGTGGTTGACAAGGGGCATCCCTGTCACTCTCCTGTCCCCACTTCAAAGGTCGCATCTTACTGCTTGGGTAGATGGCGGATGCCGTCCGAGAAAAATGACTTTGGTTGCTTATTGAACCATTTGGTCACCGAGGCCCTGACGTCTGCATCGGAGTCGAATCGTTGTCCCTTTAGAGTTTATTTTTTTAAGGGTCCGAAAAAATGAAAGTCACATGGTGACAGATCGGGGCTGTAGGCTGGGTGTGGCAGAACTTCCCACCTTTTCCTTGCTAACGCTTCCTGCACAATGTTCGCAACATGTGGACGAGCATTGTCGTGCAACAGAATCACACCACGCGAAAGCGTGCCGGGTCGTTTATTCTTGATGGCTGTAGTCTTAGACACAATTTTGTCACCATACACTGCTTTCATTTGGCGATGAATGTCAACTGGTCGACATCCTTCGGCTGTTAGGAACTGAATCACCACTCGCTGATTGACCTTGGACGGATTCCTTATCACACCGGCCATTATTTTAACGGTCTGCAGCACAACCAATGAATACCAGGAGAATGAACACTTACACACTTGTACATTCGTTTGTGCTTGTTACGTCAGATGTGACGTCATCATGCTCCTCCTACGAATGTCCACTTGGCGCAGCACGGTCGGGTTTCATTTGAACACGCCTCGTATATATATATATATATATATATATATATATATATATATATATATATATATATATATATATATATATATATATATATATATATATATATATATGCATTGGGTATTTTCCGCTCACTGGGATTAACATTAATGCTCAGAGAGGGTAACGTTCTGAGGCAGATGGTATAGTGCAATGAAAAAGAGAGACACCTGATTTTCGTGCCAGGAGACCCAATATTTGTTTCTCTCTCATCATGATAATAGTCGGTGGTACTAGTCTGTGGAACAAGTGTGTGGTATAAGTGGCCTTCAGTCAAAGCTAGACACCAATATCATAAGTGTCTTGAAGACACTGGCCCATCTTCGTAATTATCCCATAATACTATGAAGGACGTGTTACAGCCACCAGACTTGACCAGTGATGAGAAGAACCAGTCTACAACCTGCAAAGAACCAACATCAGCTGGAGCAGAAGCCAACCGACATTTTACTGGCAGCTAAGTACCCACTTAAAAGCTGCCAAGTGAACTCTTTAAGCCAAAATTCCTCTTATTTATTTTACATTATAATTGATTATTAAATTTTTTATTTGTATATATACAAATGTAGTTGATTTAATCATTTTTGAGTGATCTACACTACACCCGTACATCTCAGTCATTTTAAATACCCATAAACAGAGCTATTGAAATAATATTTTACTGAATTAAATCAGTCGGGGGTTCATCAAATGAGCAAAATTCTTTCTCCTCGTAGAAAGTTTGGGAAGATAAAAAAGTTTATTACAGCCTGGATAATATCAGCTTTAGTACTTGATTTATTAAATTCCTATGAGGCTCCCTAGGATTGAAGCATCATTCTTCAATTCAAATCTATGCAGAGAGTAATCTTGAGTGAAAGGTAGATACCTCTGAAGACCCTCAGTAGATACTCTGAATTTTGGCCATTGTTGGACCATCACTACAGAGCATTGGGGAGAAATCCTGTGACAGGGGCGATCCCTTGCTCCTAAAGGATCACAAAAGGAGAATGATGATTAGTTTCATTGTTGAATCTTTCCACTACAAAGTGTTAAGCTGTCTATTATATTTTCTCTCTGTCTTCCTTTACTTACTTTTCCCCTCTATTTTTCATGATGTTAAGGTTTTTCAGTGTCTCGTTTTCTCATAACATGTTCAGTTAAGTCAAATGTCTTTTCTTTATGTCCTTTTCAATGTCTAGTACTCACTTAGCCCCCCCCTACAATAAAATTGGTTCAATGTAACACTTGGAAACTCTTTTCCTTTTGTTTGACTTATACAGTTGTAAAATGTACAAAACTAACTGTAAGCTACTGGACACTTTTGTGTTTTGTTTGTCATGCAAAATATTCACATCAGTATTAGTTTTAACAGTTGGTACATTTTTGTTGTTGCATGGCACTGATTAGCAGAGAATAACATCGAGAACTACCGCCCAGTCCAGGTCAGACTTAAAAAAATTCTGTAACAGATGTACAGGCATGGCAAAATTTTTATCTTACAGGCCAGTCCTGGTATTTCAGCATCGAGCATTGGTCTGCTATGCATCCAGATGGGGGTCTCTTATTAACAGAGATAACCATTGTTATTGTCTCCATGCTGTTCAGGCCTTTTTCTGCATTTTCTTCTAATGCTCAATGTAACGTTTTATGCAGGTATTTTTAATCTTCTGCTGTTAATGCTATATCATTACCCTAGTGCAAGTCCAACTTGTTTTTCTAGTTCATCTTTGACTAGCCTCATGTTTTCATAGCACAGACAGAATAGATAAGGTGAGAAAAAAAAACATATCCCTACCTCACTCATTCTTTCACTGGTTAGAAACTGCCAAGTTTGTCTTCCATTCTTACAGATGCTGCTTGCTTCTAATAAAAGGTAAATGTACTCCCATAGGCAGATACTGCCATAGGAGATAGAAGTGTTAGAGACTTTGCTATACTAGGTCCAGCTTTATGAGGTAGGGTGACCAGTTTCCTTCCTTCACCTTCCCTAACTGAAGAGCAGAGCCAGGTACCCCTTTACCCCTGAGCAGACTGGAGCGTGACATTATCAAGTATCGATCATGGAACACGACAACTTTGCTGCCAAGAGGTCAGCACTCTAACAACTTAGCCACTTGGATGCTCTTGCTTCCAAAATATGTATTTAAAGAAATTATTTGTAGATCGTTACTATAAGTATTTATGTTTTTAGACATTATGACAATCTCCTGATGTTTTACCATTTCAGTTGCCACACAGTAACACATAAAGCACATATGAGATCAAACATCTGTCTGTACTTCCAAGATTGTCATCATTAGTATTCAGATTATGTGTACATTCATTATGAAAGGCAAATGTACGACCATATGTTTCATGAGCATTAGAAAGAACCTAAGATCTTTCAGAAAAGGATCTCCAGCAACAGTTGTTAGACAATGCAATAATGTGCTAGTACAACAAAATGAGGCTCTGATGGCTTGACTTAGTACATGCTTAGATCTAGAAATCTAGATTGTTCTTGTATCTACAAGGATTATAATAATAATAATAACCCCTTCAGTCATAACTGACTATGGGAATGTGCATCTGAGGTGACAGCCCTCAGCTGCTTATTTTCCTGGTGTTCCTTACGAGGTTTTCACCTCTCTTCTGCTTTCTGTGAGAGCTTCTTTTCGCCCAGTCTGAGGTGGTGTCATAGACAGCATTGTCACTTGGTGCGAACGGCAGCTTCATCTTCCCAGGTTGCTGGATCTATGTCCAGTGCCCTCATGTCTCTCTTGCACACATCTTTGAACCTCAGCTACGGTCGCCCAACTGTTCTTTTGCCATCTGCCAGTTGTTTGTAGAAGACATCTTTTTGGATGCGACAATCTTTCATGCGGCAGACGTGGCCAAGCCAGCATAGTTTGCACTGTCTAATCAGTGTGTACATGCTTTGAAGGCCAGCACGTGACAACACCTCGACATTTGTCACTTTGTCCTTCCACGAAATACCGAGGATGTGGCGTAGACACCGTAGATGGAAGGTACTGAGCCTTCTTTCTTGCTTAGCATAGGTTGTCCATGTCTCACTGCCATATAAAAGTGTGCTGGTGACGAAGGATCATGAGAATAAATAAACAAATGTGGAGTCTATATTGAATGAATGACTGAGCCAGGCCTCATGTAGTTTCAAGGGGTCTTAGAACGGAAAGAAAAGTCTAAGACTATGGCTCCCTCATGCATACTGTAAGAGGCAACTTGTATAAGTTTGTGCTTGTGGCTGGCAACCTCATTGTAAAAAAAACCTTCTACAGAAACTACCACTGCAAGAACATATAAATACTTTTGTGCAGACTTCCTGCAAGGGAACCAGCCACAGCAGTGGCTCCATGCTCCATAAAGAACAACAAGAGAAATTTTAATGCTGCTGAATACAGGTAAACATTTTGTAAGCCTCAGGCTGTTCTCTATTACATACAATTAACGTACAAGACGCCACAAGCCAGTGCTGGCCATATAAAATCATGAACACATGAACATCTTGCACTTCTTTTTGTTTTGATATGATGTCCAACAAGGATACTTGAAACACAAAAGTATGATTAAAAAAAAAAAGCACTACTTAATTTAGGGCAACTTGAGAGTTTGTGAATAAACAACTTCCAGATTGAGATACGCACATTCATTAACCTTCAGCTCCCAATGAAGTGGGGGGGGGGGGGGGGGGGGGGGTTTAGAGTGGCTAAGAGGTATGGCCCCAGCCTCTAATTCTAAAGGTACCAGGTTCTTTCTAAGCACCAGGAATATACGAGGGACGTTCAAGTCAAACCGGGACTTTTGTTTGTACAAACTAAAAGAACAAATTTGTAGGAGTGAAATTGCCATTTATTTTTCGATATAATCCCCTGCAACATTTATACACTTATCCCTGCCTTTAATTAATGCTTGAAAAGCTTTAGCGTAGAAAGATATGTCAGTACTCCTGAACCATCGTAGGACAGCCTGCTTCACTTCGTCATCAGTACTAAAATGCTGACCTCCCAGGAACTCTTTCAGGGGTCCAAACAGGTGGAAGTCGCTCAGAGCGAAGTCTGGGCTGTAAGGGGGATGTGGCAATACCTCCCACCCGAGTTGCTGTAATTTGCACGTGGTGCGGTGAGCGGTATGTGGTCGTGCATTATCCTGTAGAAACAGGACGCCTTTTCTTATCAAACCAGGCCGTTTTTTCTGCAGATGGTTATGCACATCACTTAGAATGCGACAGTACTCTTCACTGTTGATAGTGGCACCACGGGGTAGAAAATCCACGTGAATAATGCCACATTTGTCCCAGAAAACACTTGCCATCACTTTCCCAGCAGACGCAATTTTCCGAAATTTTTTGGGTGGTGGTGAGTCCGTATGCTTCCACTGCATGGATGCTCGTTTTGATTCCGGAGTGAAATGATGCACCCAGGTTTCATCACACGTAATGAAGCGATTCAGAAAATTTTGGCCTTCCCTGCCAAAACGATCCTTCAACTCAGTGCAGACTTGAACTCTTTTCTGCCGGTCAAAAGCAGAAAGCTGTCTTGGCACCCAATGTGCACTAACTTTCTGAAAATGCAAATTTTCGTGAATGATAGTCTGCACCGTCCCCACAGAAAGATTTGTCTCTTGTGCAATTTCACGACAGGTTATGAGTCGATTTTCCAGGATCAGACATTCCACACGCTGGATGTTCACACGAATGACTGCTGTGGGCTGGGAGCCGCCACGGCCGGGATTGTCGTTCACGGATGTACGGCCTTCTTTAAAACGTTTTTACACCTATTTAACAAATGTCTTATGCGAGACTGAGTGTCTCTTCACCGTACTGTGCTTGCTTGTCTTCTAAAGTAATTTCATTTCCCGCCTTCTTTCACAAGAAACTTCAAATAATCCCAGTTGTTCCGGCATATGACCGTCAACTCCTTCTAGTCACCAACTCGTTGTTTATCAATTTTGAATCTAGTGTGACTGGTGACGGTTCACAGTTACTGACGCAATACGCCTCTTTGGCAACAAGGTTATCCCTCATCACGGAACAAATGCAAGAGCATCAGGGCTAAATTTCGTACGTCGACGACTAGGTGGTACACTTGTCATGAGACCAGAGCCATTCCCGCAGTGGGTTCAGAATGCACGACTGTATCATTTGTTTTTTAGCTACCCATTAGTTAGAAGGGGAAGGGAAAGCATACTCTACCTTTATCGCTAGCATTATTATATTACGCTGGTAGAAAAAATTATGTTTCGCTGTATTTTGATGTCTCATTTATAATTGTCATGAAGACATGACTGGGAATGCTAATGGTCAAAATACACGTACCATTCCACCCAGGTCTGCAGACTATACGCTATACAGCGAAAATATACATGTCTAGGGGCGTGCTGGTAAATACCTTGGAAGCACGCCTAGCATCTTGAGGTTGCTTGATAGCAATACATAAATTTAGTGCCGCAGGAAGTCACAATCTGCACCAATTTTGAAAATTGCCTTACAGCATTTGCCTGATCCTTGCTTTTTATTTTTCAAATTGCCCTCTTTGCCAATATCTTTTGGGTTATCTTATTTTTTCCTTGGCGGCACGTAATTTCCAAGTTCCATTGGGTGCTTCACCCATTATATTTTGTATCAGTCGGGAAATTCTCTTCGACTGCGGGTCAAGGGACGCCCGGACCACATGGAAGGCCTATTTAGTTTGAAAAAATAGATCTCTCAGTGCCTCCTCAGTGTTGATGGGGGGGGGCAAGATACACTGCTAGGGGGACGAATGGCGTATGCACTGTCAGAATCTGGCCTTGTGGAAGACGGATGCTCTTCTCTAGTCTGCGCGCCCCTCCCGCAATTTACCTCCGCGAAGTGCCGCTTCTCTGGCTACCCCGCTCAACTAGGGATACGGCATGCGACTTCACTCACTGTCCTAAGTCTTTTCACCGCGCTAAAATATACGCGAATATAGCCGGACGGTAGCTGTTGTTTGCTTTTGCGGCGTTTCTTTTTGCCTAGACAATGCGAGGGCGTAGACCACTTTAGATGGAAAGTCACTGCTGTTGAAAACAGGTGTATTTCACATCACTGCAGTGATGCAGTTATGGTTCTTTGTCAATTTCATATTTATAGTTCGTTGCATTATACAACAACTTACCATGGGTGATGCCGTTGGAATCATTCTCTTGTCGGCGTTCTTAACGACACTCATTGGTGATCCGGATGGGATTAGAATAAAGGGATGGCCCAGGGGGCTTGACCTAAATGTTCTACGGAAGCATGTAAATATATCTGTAAAGTTCTGTTGTCTACTGTGAGGTTCAGGGAGCCCATAGGCTGAGATTATTGTAGCGCGCCGTTGGTGAAGTTGGCTGGGAAACGAGTTGAGTTTCTCGAGAGGTTCCTTTAACCGATTAGGGAATTTTTGTGGTTACTTTATAATATTTCTATTAAAAAGATTATTCTAAGTACGGCAGGCTCCGCCTAATGCTATTAATTCTTTATGTTTACAGGAATTAATAATTGACAATCATTTAAAAATTGGGTTCCTGTCGTTAATACATGTATAGGTTTTGTTCTCTATTCACATACTGTGAATAGATATACCTGGCAACCTATAGGGACTCACAACAACACTCTCAAAAGCAGCGTTGTAAAAAAATCTACATTAAAATTTGTCTATTTTTATTTGGAAACGGTAGTTCGGCTTCGAATCTGATCAGTCCTTTGTTTTTTAAAAGATACTATTGGTTTAAGTGTTTGTGTTTCGACCTCTACTCTGGTTCAATTTAGCTGTGAGTAGTTTACAATTTTAGGGCACACCCGGAAGAGGCATCTACGTAGCGTTAGGACTCTAGAAACAGCAAGTTCATTTGCATACAAGTAGACTCACTCACTCCATTTGATAGGACCCTGAGTTGTTTGATCCGTTTAGATTTGCAAACCCGGCCGCACATATTGGCTAAATTTATGTCGATATTTTTAATTTGAGCTTTCTTGTTTTAGGAGAATTATATATTCATATTTGTGTAGTTATAGGATTTTGTTATGATTGTTCGTTCATCATACCATAGAGGTAAAAGAGGTCACTCTACTTTATAATACAATTATGCGTACAATTGTTGTCTGGGTTTGGTTGGGGGGGAGGTTTTTTTGTGGGTTGGCTAGGGGGGTTGGTTTTGTTTTTTCGTGGTGTTTGTTGGTTAAGTTAAACAACTGGGCTGGTGGGGGTGTGAACGGGTGGTTTAGGGTGGGGGGGGGGGGGGGGGGGGGGGGGGGGGGGGGGGGGGGGGGGGGGGGGGGGGGGGGGGGGGGGGGGGGGGGGGGGGGGGGGGGGGGGGGGGGGGGGGGGGGGGGGGGGGGGGGGGGGGGGGGGGGGGGGGGGGGGGGGGTGGAGTGCGGGGGGGGGGGCGGGGGGGGGGGGGGTTGGGGGGGGGGGGGGTGGGGGGGGGGGGGGGGGGGGGGGGGGCGGGGGGGGGGGGGGGGGGGGGGGGGGGGGGGGGGGGGGGGGGGGGGGGGGGGGGGGGGGGGGGGGGGGGGGGGGGGGGGGGGGGGGGGGGGGGGGGGGGGGGGGGGGGGGGGGGGGGGGGGGGGGGGGGGGGGGGGGGGGGGGGGGGGGGGGGGGGGGGGGGGGGGGGGGGGGGGGGGGGGGGGGGGGGGGGGGGGGGGGGGGGGGGGGGGGGGGGGGGGGGGGGGGGGGGGGGGGGGGGGGGGGGGGGGGGGGGGGGGGGGGGGGGGGGGGGGGGGGGGGGGGGGTTGGGGGGGGGGGGGGGGGGGGGGGGGGGTGGGGGGGGGGGGGGGGGGGGGGGGGGGGGGGGGGGGGGGGGGGGGGGGGGGGGGGGGGGGGGGGGGGGGGGGGTGGGGGGGGGGGGGGGGGGGGGGGGGGGGGGGGGGGGGGGGGGGGGGGGGGGGGGGGGGGGGGGGGGGGGGGGGGGGGGGGGGGGGGGGGGGGGGGGGGGGGGGGGGGGGGGGTGGGGGGGGGGGGGGGGTGGGGGGGGGGGGGGGGGGGGGGGGGGGGGGGGGGGGGGGGGGGGGGGGGGGGGGGGGGGGGGGGGGGGGGGGGGGGGGGGGGGGGGGGGGGGGGGGGGGGGGGGGGGGGGGGGGGGGGGGGGGGGGGTGGGGGGGGGGGGGGGGGGGGGGGGGGGGGGGGGGGGGGGGGGGGGGGGGGGGGGGGGGGGGGGGGGGGGGGGGGGGGGGGGGTGGGGGGGGGGGGGGGGGGGGTGGGGGGGGGGGGGGGGGGGGGGGGGGGGGGGGGGGGGGGGGGGGGGGGGGGGTTGGGGGGGGGGGGGGGGGGGGGGGGGGGGGTTTGGGGGGGGGGGGGGGGGGGGGGGGGGGGGGGGGGGGGGGGGGGGGGGGGGGGGGTGGGGGGGGGGGGGGGGGGGGGGGGGGGTGGGGGGGGGGGGGGGGGGGGGGGGGGGGGGGGGGGGGGGGGGGGGGGGGTGGGGGGGGGGGGGGGGTTTGTGGGGGGGTTTTTGGGTGGGGGGGGGGGGGGGGGGGGGTTTGGGGGGGGGGGGGGGGGGTGGGGGGGTTGGGTGGGGGGGGGGGTTGGGGGGGGGGGGGGGGGGGGGGGGGGGGGGGGGGGGGGGGGGGGGTGGGGGGGTTTTTTGGGGTTGGGGTGGGGGGGGTTGTTTTGGGGGGGGGGGGGGGGGGGGGGTGGGGGGGGTTTGGGGGGGATGGGGGGGTGTGGGGGGGGGGCGGGGGGGGGGGGGGGGGGTGGGGGGGGGGGGGTTGGGGGCGGGGGGGGGGGGGGTGAGGGGGGGGGGGGTGGGGGGGGGTGGGGGTGGGGGGGGTTGGGTGGGGGGGGGGGGGGGGGGGGGTTGGGGATTTTGGGGGGGGGGGGGGGGGGGGGGGGGGTGGGGGGGGGGTTGTTTGGTGGTTGGGGTGTTTTGGGTGGGGGTGGTTGGGGGGGGTGGGGGGGGGGGTGGGTTTGGGGTGGGTTTGGGTTTATGGGGGGGTGTTTTGTTGGTTGGGGGGTGGTTTGGTTAGGTGGGGTTTTTTTTTGGGGGGGGGGGGATTGGGGGGGGGGGGGGTGGGGGGGGGGGGGGTGGGGGTAAGTATAGGGGGGGGTGTTATTGGGGTATTTATTTTAAGGGGTTGGGGGTTTGGGGGGGGGGGGGGGGGGGTTTTTATATATTGAGTTTGGTGTGAGTAAGTGGGGGGGTGGGTTTTAATGGGGGGGGGGTTATGGGGGGTAATGGGGGGGGGGGGGGTTGGGGGGGGATGGGGTTTGGGGTTTTTTGTTAAAAACTTTTGTGGGGGAACTTTTTGTGGGGGTGGGTGGGTATGGTGGGGGGGGGTGGGGGGGGGGGGAGGGTTTGGGGGGGGTTTTGTGATTGTGCGGGGGGGGGGGGGGGGGGGGGGGGGGGTGAAATTGGAGGTATTGTTTGTTTGGGTTTAGGGGAGGGGGGGGGGTTTTGGTTTGTTGTGGGGGTTGTTGGGGGGGTTTTTAAAGTTTGGAAGGGGGGGGTTATATTGGTTTAGGGGTGTAGGTTAGGGTTGGGGGGGGGGGGGGTTTTGGGGGGGGGGGGGGGGGGTGGGATTTTGGGGGTGTATTTTATAACATGTTAATGGGGGGTGGGTTGTTTTTATTTTTGGGGGGGGCCTTGGGTTGGGGTGGGTTTTGGGGGGGGGACCGGGGGGTTTTTTTTGGTTGGGTTGGGATGGGGTATCGGTTATGGGTGATGAGGGTACATAGGGGTTGGATAGGGGGATTTTTTTTTTTTTTAGGGGTGATCAATTGGGGGTTGGGTCTAGGGGGGTTTAGGGGGGGTGTGGGGGGGGGGTTTGGGGGGGGGGAATATTGGGGGTTGGGTGATTTGGGGGTTTTGGGGGGGGTGGGGGTTGGGTGTGGTATGTGGGGTTCTTTGTTTGGGTGTAAATATTTTATTTTATTTTTTTTTTTAGTAATTTTTTAAATGGAATTCATTGTTTGTGTGTTTACTTTGTGTTGGGACTGTGGGGATTTAACGTTTTAACTTTTGATTAGGTTAATGTATTGGTTGGTAACTATTGGGAAGGTAAGATTTATAGTTTGGAAATAGGGTTAAAGTCGGGTGGGGTATGGTCTGGATATGGTATGACTAGTTGGGGGTAAAGGGGGGAATTTTAATGGGTTAATGTTTGTATAAAATTCCATTTGGGGTTGGTAGGGTATGGGGGGGTAATTTTGGATGGGGGGGAGTTTGGTATAGGGGGTTTTTGAGGGGGAGGGGGGGGTGAATTTTTTTTGGGGGAATTTAGAAGGGGTTAGTATTTTTTAGTTTATGGGGTCCGGTTGTTATTGAGGTAAGGGGGGTTTTATCATAATGGATCAATATGGTTTGGGGGTGGGGGCCATTGGGGTTTTTCGTGGGGGTTAGATAATGGGTTTTCGGATATAATATGTTTGGATCATGTGATTGGTGGGGGTGGGGAAACCTTTGATGGGGATTGTGGTAAATTTGACCTTTGGGGGGGGGGTTGGTTAATGTTGGTGGGTTTTAAGATTGGGTTGATTTTATGGGTTTGGCATTGAGTTAATTTTTAAAATGGGGTTTAAAATACTTTTTATATTTATTAATGCTTGGGGTTATACATTGGGGTAAGGTTTATGGTACTTTTAAACATATTGGGCATTATTACTTATGTTGGTTTTGGTAAAAGTATATTTATTGTTTGGATTGTTCGGGGGGGGGGGTAAAAATTTTTTTTTCAATTTTTTGGGGAAGGGTTTTAAAGTCCCCTTGTAAATTTTGGTGATGGTTGGGGGGGGGGGAGGTTTGATAAATGTCTGGGGGTGCTGGGGGGTATGGGGGGGGTGGCGGGGGGGGGGGGGTGTGGGGGGGAATAGGGAAAGTATGGGGTGGTGTTTTATGTTACATTTTTTTAGTGGGTGTTGAGGGATGTAGGTTGGGGGGGAAGGTTGTTTTTGTGGGGTTTTAATAAGGGGTATGTGAAATAATATTGACTTTTTTTGGGGTGGGGTGAAATGGGGGGGGGTGGAGGTAACTGTGGTATGTAATTTGAATGGTTTTAAAATGGGGGGGGGGGGGTAAATGTGTTGCTTTAAGTTATTGATTTGGGGTTATAGGGTTTTGAATTGACTTTGAACAGTGGGGTTTTTAATGGGAGGAAAAAATCTTCTCAACCTATTATAGTTAATTGGGGGAAAAACCAATTATTGATGGGGGAGATATTATTTTATGAATGTGTGGTATTTTATCCCATTTTTGCGGGGGTCTGTTTGATAATGGTTTTTCAAATGTTACATTTTGCTAGTTGATAGGCTTGATATAATGAATGCTAAACTTTTACAAAAAAATCTAGGGGAAACCGCGATTTTTAAATAAGACAATTGTAACCCGTGTTTTTGTATATAACTGTTTTTTATTAATTTACATGCACGCGTTAAAAAAATCAATTTCGGCAGTTTTTCTCCCCGATATCTTGTTAGAATGGGGACTCTGGGTCAAATCAATCTTTAAATAGTTCTAGATATATTAGCCATTTCTTTTACAGAACTGCTAAGCATTTCCCTCTTGGCAAAATTAAGCTCCTATTAAATATAAACAAATAAAAATTTTTTCAGGAAACCCACCCCCCCCACGGAGACTTTCCCCACTGAACAAAATTTATTTGATAGAATGTTCAATGTATTTATTGTATTTTCAGCACTCACCATTTTAGGATCCTCGCCAGTGCATACAAAGTTTTTGTACATTTGTGCTGAAGATCCTCCTTGTACGATCTAAGGGGAGGGAAGACTTTTTAGTGCAGAATTGTGCCTTTTCTTATTCCAATATATTGGGGGTACCCATGATTTTGGTCCTTAAAAACCAATTTGTCCTTAAATCAATAACTACCAACCAATCCTCATGAAGCATAGGCCTTAACAAAATTGACAACAAGCCCTCCTGCACTGTATCATCTATATAAAGTCCTTCCATGTGTTAATAGAGTACCTTCTTCTGCCTAGGATGACTGAGTTAAATTATCTGCTTTGGTTGACTTGTCCATACCTCATAACTGTCAACCTCCTGAGATTAAAACCTGCACAACATACCAATAAAAACATGTACACAGTTAAAAAACCTGCATGCAATACCAATAAAAACAAAGTTAAAAAAAACAAACTTTACACCAAAGTATTTGTAATACAGAAGATAAACTGTTTAAAAATAGAAAAATAAAGTAATTTTAAGGAGAAAAATAAATGTACTTAAAAACACCTGTACAAACTGCTTGTACAGCTGCACACCAACAAAAATAAAAAATTCCTGTACAGATTATCCCTTTCCTGTACAAGTTGACAGGTATAATACCTGTTGCAGTTTTATTTAAGTTTCTACAAGACTGGGTTAGTCAGTCCCATGCCCAACTCTCATTACTCACAAAGAAAGACATGCCTGGAAGAAAATTACTGTTGTCTTCTTCCCTCTCTGGCCGTGGTAATACACTTGAGCTAAAGAAACCAGTAGTAAAAAAAATTAATTCTGGTATAATTATAGTAAACAGAGGCACATCTTCAATCCAACCTGCAAGTCTGGAAGGAAGAGCTGGAGAAGAGAGGGATGATCATAAGCAGCTCGAAAACAAAAACCATGGTGATATCACGAGAGGAAAGAAGACATCAGATTAAGCTGGGAGAACAGGTCCTGGAGCAGGTCAACCACATTAAATACCTTGGAGCGGTCACAGACCGGAAGGGAGGCATCAAAGAAGAGTTGGCTACCTGAAGAGCAGCAGCTGGGAGACTTTTTCAAGCCATAAATCAAGGATTCCTCAGCAAAATAGAAGTGGGTAAGAAGACGAAGATGGCTGTATGCCGCTCCACCTATGTCCCAGTCTTGACATATCGATGCGAGTCATGGGCAATGACAACAACCCACAAAAGCCAGATCCAAACCTCAGAAATGAGGTATCTGAGGAAGGTGGTTGAAGTAACAAGAAGAGACATGGTCCACAACCAGACCTAAAAGGCCTAAAAACCCAACCCCTGCAGACCCAAGTAGAACAGTCCCAACTGAGATGGTTTGGCCATGTCTGCAGAATGGGAGAAGATCGGCTACCACGACAAGCATGGGAAACTAAGAGCCAGGGATCCAGACCTCCAGGACGACCCAAAGTCTGCTGGGAGGACAACATTAGACAATCTTTGAAGGACCGAGGACTAGAATGGAACAAAGCCAGGAGGAAGACAGTCGATAGAATAGTATGGCACTCTCTCTTACAAACCTCTATACCTCACGGTAGAAGAGGAACGAATAAGTAAGTAAGTATTATTATAGTAAAGAGACTCAATTAAACTGACACTTAGACACTATAAAAACTACAACAAATTAACATAAACAAAATTAAATGCCATTAATAAATGATGGAAGTAAAATCTAGTTAAAATGACTCTTAGACATTACGAAGCTGCATTTGCTTTATGTACTGATGAAATACAAAAAATTACACAATGGCATCAACAAAACACAGTATGTCGTAGCACAAAACTACACCACATGATAAAAAAATGGATTAAAAATTCTAATTAACTTGATTTTCAGACATTATGAAAATAATTGTTTCCTCTTTTAATAAGTTAGTAAGATGGGAAGGGACAAAACAGGAACGAATCTCAACATAATGACAAAAACAACGTGAAATTTGCAATGACAGCTCATCATACTTGATTGGCATAAATGAAAGAAAAAGGATCTAATTAGTTGGACTTATTGACAATATGAAGGTGCATTTAGCTTTACATAATGATGTACTTTGTTTTTAAAATATTGGCCAACTTGAAAAAAAAAAAAAAGTTCAACAAATAAAATAGAACACCATGGCACATGAAACTGTTAGGGCGACATAATAAATAGAATGAACAAATAAGCAGAGATGCACTGGGCATAGTTCTTTCTAAAATGTTTTGGAGAAAATTATCTATAGGCCAGATACGATAAAACAATAATAAAACTAATATTGGAATAGATAAATGAAAGAGTTTCTGCCTAAGACTTTATGTCTGCAACAGTTGCAATGTATAGGATGGGTATGAAAAAAAAAAAAAAAGTGATTCGTCTTACGAGGACAAAAGACAAAGAAAATAGCCAACGTTGCGGCCACAAGGCCTTGGTCAGGGAAAGGAAAGAAAGTGAGGGCTAGATAGGACACATAAGAATCTAAATAAATATAAAAATAAATCTAGGGTACTTCCCTAAAGGCCGCTAAGACCTAGCACGCCTGCCGAAGAGAGAGAGTGCGTCACCAGAAAAGGAAATTACTGCTCTAGTGTATAAGAGCAGATAAAGATGCGAGTCACGGTTCCCTTGAGGAAACAACCTACAAGTCCATGCTCTTGCACCAGTGGTTTCTGTATGATGATAGGAAACTCTTTACAGAGCGATACAACAGGAAGCAATCTGATCATCAGAAGAAGTCCCCCCATCCGACAAGTGTTTCGGCCCAATTACTCCTTTACACTCTAAGGGGGGCGGGCCCACTTGGGTCATGACTCCCAAGCGTCTCAGCTTCCTGTTGTCTTGTGTCGAAAATGAACCCATTTCACTTACAGTAGCAACTTTTAATCCACAACGCCAGCCGTGGGGGCAATTGTGAAAGTAACAAAGAGAAGACAAATTATTCCGTTCGTTCCGTCGCCCTTCACAACTAAGGACACACAATGAGACACGAGCGCGCAGCCAACGAGCCTTAGCCACTGCGCGCCGCAAGCTACTGAAATTCTGTACCTGACACACTCCCTATAGTATACATCGCCTGTTGCCCCAGAGTCGCAGCCCTTTTACTAGTACACCAGAAAAACTCAGCGCTGTGGACTTAGAAAAATTTTGGTGTTTTGTACCGCAGCGTTTATTGTCACGATTTCCATTGCCCATTGCGGTTGTTCCACAGCCAGCCTGATGCCTTTTCGGCAGTTTCGCTAAGCCTCTTCAGTGCCCTTGTTCTAGACTGTCCCTTCAGCCCCAACAGTTTCAATAGATCATACACTGATGCAGCCACAAGCCCTCTTGCACCCACTTCAACCGCCATGACCCTTGCAATGAATCCATCGTGTCTCAGATCCGCGGCCAGATCGCTATACTTGGCCGCTTTGAATGAATGTTGCTCATCTAATCTGGATTCAAATGGCACGGTCAGTTCAATCAGTATGACCTGAAGCGTTGCTGAAGAATGAAGCACTATATCCGGCCGTCTCCGCGATTTTCTGATACTCTCTGGATATGCCCCCCGTCCAGGTAGGTCTACCCCCATCTCCCAGTTGTTTGCACAGTCAAGAAGAGATGGTAAACTGCTACCAGGTTTACTCAGTTTGGGGTGTGCTGACTTTCCTGCTCTCAGAAAGTATGTATTTGTGGTGTCTGGTCGGACTTTGCTATTCGCTTTCATTCTTGCCTGATCTATTGTCGCAGCAAGCTCATTTAGCACTTTGTTATGGCGCCAAGTGTATCGTCCTTGCCCTAATGCCACCTTACACGCTGAGAGCACGTGTTCAAGTGTCTGCCTCCCCTGGCACAGGGGGCACTGCTCATCATCTGACTTTCCCCATTTCACAAGGTTGGTGGCCGACGGCAGCAGGTCATACATTGATCTAACCACGAAGCTGAGCCTAAGAGGTGCCATATGCCATATATCATTCCATGTCAAGGATCTCTGCAGGGCTCCTTCCCATGTAGTCCATTGGCCTTGTTGGACCTGCTGCACTGCTTTTAGCAACCTCTTATCATTCCCAGCTCCTCGTATCTCCTGAACTACCATGTCTCTGCGATCCCTGCTTGATGCCTTGGACCACCAGCGGATGTCACCATGCCCAAATCCCCGTCTATTCGTTTGTGTGTATCCGATTACCTCTCTCAGTTTGAGTGACTCTTCAGCAGCATCAACAGCTTCTTCCACTCTCCACTTCCTTCCCGTTTTCAGTGTGGGCTGAATGGACTTAACCACGTCATCAGCTGACTCGCGTAGCATCATTGCAAGCCTTGCTTTTCCAACTTTGTACTCTTCAACAACTGACTTGAAGGGAAGCAGAAGTTTTGACTTTTTGCAGTACAGTGCTACATCTGACAGACCTGGTGGTACCCCTAGCCATTTTCTCATGAACTTGTTGACCTTCTGCTCTATAGCTTCCACTGTACTTGTGCTTATTTCATATATAAGCAGTGGCCACAGCAACTTCGGTATCAACATGAACTGGAGGCACCACAGTTTGAACTTTCCCAGGAGTCTGCTTTGGTCTATGATCTGTAGTCCTCTGTCTGCCATTTCTATTGTCTGTTGCACTGCCTTCGAGTCTTTTAAAGAGGCATCGTACACCCTGCCAAGACTTTTAACAGGTTCTTCAATGACAGTAGGGATTCTTTGGCTGGAAACTGTGAATATGACCTCTGCTATCTCTATATCAACCACCTCTTATGACATGCCTGAGGCAGTAGGAGTCCTATTCTCCTTAAACACCCCCAGGAACTACAGGGGGTGAAGATAATAGAGTACCCATGTTACATGCTGTGTCACTACAAAGCTGAGTGGGCACCACGTACATATCACTGTGCCACCGCTAAGAGCATTCTGATCATGCCTGTTTATTATGAAGTAAGAAAACTTATTTTCTTAAGCTCAGTCAAACCGTATCTATAAAATATAGTTTTTCTTATTTAAAATGTAACTCACTAACATTCATACACTTGAGTTATTAAAAAAAACAGAATCTTGAAGAAAACAAAGGGGTTGTTAAGACTCAAAATAATTGAACAAATTAAGCTGCCATCTATTGCATTATATATTGAATTGTAGATGTTTCACTCATTCCTGGCGCGATGTATACCCAGGAGAACATAAAACTCAAAGTAAAAAAGGCTTAGGTAATCCCACGGCAGATTTTGCTCTATGGGGAGTGAAGTGTTAGAGACTTCACCATACCAGGTCCAGCTCTTTTTAATGACGTGCGGTGACCACTTCCTTTCCTTGCAAGAAGTTTAATAGACACACAGTTCAGATAACTGTAATGCTGTGGGTGAGTGAAAGGGGGAGGAGTACCACTAATCTTGACATACCATCTTGCCTAGTACTGCCACATACAAAGAGATAAGACACTCAGTCCTAATTTAACCAGCTCTCTTAAGGGTATTATTGTGCAAAGTGTCCATTACTATTCTGTAATGTAATATTTTATCTATCAAAAAACGTTTTACGTTTATGATGTTTATTACTGATAGGGGTGCTGATAATTATCCGCATGATTTTTGTGTATTTGTGTCATGTTTTTATCAGCACAAACAGAGTTCCGTATCCCTTTATCTGAACGCCCAAAACCGAAATATTCTGAAAATTGAAAGTTTATTTTGCCCGACGACTCAAAACCAAAAAAATGTGGTTTCCGATCCCCAAGGATTTGTGATAAAAGAATATGGACATGTATTCTTCTTTCTGATTCAAAAATTCTTCTCAATACTTTTCTGTTTAAGTATGATCATATGTAAAACAAATTTATTGCTTGGGGAAGAGTAATAAAAAAAAATATAAAACTACATTCTCAATGTAAGAATCACGTCTTGCATTAAAAAACTATATACTCAATATAAGAATTATAACTCGTATAAATTAAAATGAACTGAAAATCAACTGTGTCAACAATCTGACATCACAGAATGTCACAGATCTGCACATGATTTTCAGACCTGCTCTGTGTTGCAAGTGGAAGTGGTCTGTTGCAAGGCGTGGTTTGGTTAGCTCTGAATAATGTTCCATGTGATATTAATAAAACAGTTATAAATGTCTGGCCATTGTTTTATCTTCTTGATATTCTTGAGTGATCGTGTATCGTGCCTTCTATGTAAGATTACGCGAATGCAGGGGTGGAAGATTCTGAACAATAATTGAATGACTTGGAATACGATTGATGTGACAAGTCGGTTCCATTGAGTCCACCAACATTTAATACAGTTTACACGTCAAAACGATTCATGCATGTTGATCACAAAGGTACATATTATAACTTGAAAATATATGGCATAGATATGCAGATATCCTATCAGTCCTTGTCCAATAATCAAATTACTGTATGCAGATTGTCATAGCTGTATGCACGCGCGGTTGGGGTTTCCAACGGCCGACAGTGAGTCTATGAGTCTGGCAAAATCAAATACTATGGACTGTAATTCATCCTTCCTTAATTTTCACTTCGTACTGACCTTTAATCATTTCAAATCTTCGTAATAGCAATGGACTGACCCATGTCCGTACTTGCATAAAATATATCTGTATGGCAATACCATGCCCAACATTGGAAGGAGAGTCATACGCGTCTTAACAGCTTGACGGTCAATGTGAAAAGGGTAGCGTTTCTTAGTTACCGACTGTGTCCTAAACAACGCTATACACGTCATAATCGATCGTGTATAAAGCGTTCATTAATTGAAACATCTATCGCAATATATTAAATGCCTTAACCTTTTACAATTGCACGTCTGGTAACCTTTAGCAGACGGCGTTAATATCATATACCGTAACAATTCCCTGTACACCGGGGAAAAAAAAATCGATAGATTTTTTTTTCAATATCTATCCGACTTAACAATTTTTTCAAAAAAATTTAACACAATTGTGACATATGGCCGACGATGTTCTGAGTAGAACTGTTGCGGTCGTGTCAACTAACTATTTGTCATAGTCATCTAACGTTATATATTAATATTATACATATTATTATATCAACTAAATAAATGTCCAATGTTAATAGTGAATGATAGAATTAAATTAAAGTAAGGTCTGTCGTATTAGTATGTCATATATGAATTAATTTGACTAATTAAAATTAAATTAATTAATTAAACTAAGAGTTAAATTATTAAGATTCTAATTTCACGCGATGTTATGAGAGAAGAAAAGACAAACTAAGTAAGAAGAAATAGAAAGAAATTCGAATATAAGTTTTAACTTAATTGTGTGTGTTAAGTGTTAGTGAATAATAACTAACTAACTTAACTAACTAAATACTGTATAGGTACATTAAAAAAAAATTATTAATCTAATACTTGTGTGAGATTTATTTTCTCTTTTCATAATTTCTTCTTTTTAGTATTTCTTTTTTTTTTTTCATTTAATTTTTTTTCTCACCTTTCATTTTATTGATAATAATTCAATTAAGAAGTTAAGTTAACTAATTAATTAGTATAGGATATGATGATCCATCCGTAGTCTTGATCCTGATGAATTCTTTTAGGCAAAAGTGTTCAAATGTCCACGTCGGAAAGAAATGTCATTTATAACTGCATCGAAGAATTAAGAGTCCATAGGATAATAAGTTCGACTTGTCGTCAGATATTATTCCATGATTGTTCAATGATATTCGTATATCGTGTATGGATATTATACGAAGTTCGAATGTAAGTATATATACCTTGATTGTCTTGTCGTTCAATTCTGTGATGCATATAGTGTTTATAAAGTGTGAATTGAAGGCAAGGTTAGTTCCTTTATAGTTGATACTTCGTTCAATCCAATGTAGTTCTGATTGATGTAGTTTAAGAGTGTCAATGTTGATTATTCGTCGTCAATAGGATTACGTGACAACGCATCTGCCACACAATTTTCAGTGCCAGGTATGTGTTCAATGGAGAACTCGAATGGCTGTAGGATGATTGAATATCTGGCAAGTTTTTGGCTTTTGTGGTTGGATCGACGCAAGGATGCGACCGCACGTTGGTCCGTCTGTATGGTAAAGGGGGCACCGAGTAAGAATTTCTCCAGCTTCGTTATTGCCCAGATCACAGACAAAAGTTCCTTGTCGACTGTGGAATACTTTGTTTCAGCCGGCTTCAGCTTTCTTGATCTATATAAGGTGGGGTGTAGAATGCCGTCATGGTTCTGGAGCAGGCATGCACCAATGCCGTAGTTACTAGCATCTGTTCGTAAGAAAAAAATCTTTTGGAAGCATCGGGAAGTCTTAAAATTGGTTCATGCGAGAACAAATTTATAATTTTGTTGAAAGTTTCATTGCATGTACCAGTCCATGTCACCTTCACCGGCATATCTTTTTTTAACAATGAAGACAATACAGCCGTGATGGATGACAAGTTTGGTATGAATCTACTGTAATATTGAACAAGTCCTAACAAACTCCTGACCTGTTTCTTCGTCTGAGGAACTGCTATGTTTAGAATTTTGGAGACTGTACTAGGTAACGTTCGGATATATCCCGATCCAATGATATGTCCCAAAAAGGTTATCTCATTACACGCGATTTGCACCTTTGTAGGTTTAGCAGTTAGATGATAATTCCTTAGAGTGTCAAAAACATATCTAAGTCCCAAAACATGTTCCTCAAACGACGAACTAAACAAGCATATGTCGTCAATATATGTAATAACGTCTGGTCTACCTGATAAAATTTGTCGCATCAGGCGAATGAAGGTAGCTGGCGCATTAACAAGCCCAAAAGGCATCACGTTCCACTGGTATAGACCTTGTGGCGTGGAAAATGCGGTGTAGTACTTAGCCTTTTCGGTCAGTGGTATCTGGCAATAACCTTTAGTTAAGTCTATCTTACTAAATATAGTTGCGTTGGATAGACGTGGCAGTAAGTCGTCAATGAGTGGATGTGTGGTTCGCTGTCAACTATAGTCTTAGCATTTAATTTTCTATAATCAACACATAGTCTAATGTTATTGTCCTTCTTCCGGACAATCACTAATGGAGAAGAGAATGGCGAATTACTAGTCTCAATGATTCCCAGAGACAACATCTGTTCAAGTTCCTTAGTAGTTTTAGCAAGGAAATGTAAAGGAACAGAATAGGGATGTACACGAATAGGTGTATCATCATTGAGAGTAATGTCATGACTGATAGCCGATGTGCGACCCGGGACGTCGGTCAACACATCTGGATAAGATTGTAATAGATTAGCAATCTGTAGACGCTGTTGCGGTGTGTAACCGTTGAAGAGATGGTTACATCCCGCCAAGATTCAGTAGGTTGAACTACTGGTACAGGTAACGGTAACTGTACCTCAGGAAAAGAAGATTCTTCTTCCTGGATGACAGATAAGTTAGTATAATGACAAGTGGATACTGTGTTGTCATCTAGTTCATGAAAAAATTGACTGTAAGTGTTCAGGACGTGTATGAAATTGCTTGAGCATGTTAATATGAAATATCTTTTTGTGTCCCCCTTGATATCTATCTAAGACGTAATCAACGTCGGAAATTTTATCAATGACTTTGTAAGGACCATTCCAAGATATCAATAATTTATTGTTATTGTGAGGAAGTAACACATAAGCCTCGTCGCCTGGGAATAATTGGCGTAATCGTCGAGACTTATTTTGTAGAGATCGAGCCTTAGCTTTTGCAGCCTCAGAAGAAGCTGTTGCCAACTGGCAAGACTCAATAATGTTCTTCCGAAGATTAATCACGTACTCGTAAGATGACTGAGTGTCCTGAGTCATCTCGTCGTCAATTAATAAGTTTTTTATTAGTCCCATAGGACCTCTTGGGGGAGCACCAAAAACTAATTCAAAGGGAGAGAAGCCAGTTTGTTCATGCGGTACCGGGACTCCCCGATAAGCAAATAGAACAGCTGGGAGTGCTCTGTCCCAGTCATGAGGGTGCTTAGCAGTAACCTTATGTAGTAGTTGTTTAAGTGTACGGTTAAGTCTTTCAACCGCACCATTACTCATCGGATGATAAATACTACTTAAATTTCTATCAATGTCCCAAGTTTTCATGACTTCCTTCATGGTGTCAGATATAAACTGTGACCCATGGTCTGATAAAAGTTTTCTAGGAAACCCTATTCTAGAAAAGATGAGATGTAGTGCATCAGCTACATCTGTGGTAGTGGTGGTCTTTAATGGGATAGCTTCCGGCCATCGTGTGCACAAATCAATGCACGTAAGGACGAATCTATGTCCTCTGGCCGATGGTAGCAATGGACCAATAATGTCTATTGCCATCTTGTCAAAAGGTCTCACTGAGATATCGCAAGCCTGAATAGGCGCCGTGTGAAAAGCTCCACGTGCTTTCACTTCTTGGCATGTAGTACAGGAACGTACATACTGCGAAATATCTCTTGACATCCCTGGCCAAAAGAATGAAGACAGTACTCGAGATCGTGTTCGAGTATATCCCATATGTCCAGCACAATGTGAGTCATGTGCATGTTGAAGAATGTACCGTCTAAAAGTATATGGGACCATAACTTGTTGTTTCATTTGTGATTTGTCATTAAAACATCTAATCAATATGTCATTTTTAATAACAAAACAATGTTTGTTATTATTACCTGAGGATAGATTGTCAACTTTATCAACCAACTTAAAAAATTTTTTTAAAGATTTATCCTCTTTTTGTTTGGTTGCAAATGTTTCCCTGTCAATAGGTGAATTGACTACAAATTCCTCTTGGTTGTCTGCATCCATTTTATTATCATCAACTTTCTCCATGAGTTGAGTCGGTGCTCTAGTCGTCACGGCGTTTCCAGTGCATAGGTTATGTTTCTCCCATTCTATAATCTCATCTGGAGTACAATCTTTACTGCCGTGTATACGACCAACCATCAAATCAGCTATAGGCTTTTTTAGCATACATACTTTTACGTTTCCTGTGTAGAAAGGAGTGTTTAGTTGAATAATTGCTGTGGGGTAAAACTTTTTTGTTCCAGCAAATGTCATGCAACGGACATATTCCCCCGTTGCACAGCTAGGATGTACCTGCGACTGTCGTACACCAATCGTTGTGGATCCCGAATCCCTCAACACTGAGACGACGGTTCCATTAACTAATCCTCTGTTAAAAATTAGTAGGCCTGTTCCATCGTTGACTGCAAGACCTACCTGTGGTATAATATGTCCGCAGTTAAGCACTGTTTCTTTCGCCTTCTGAAAAATAAGATTGCATTGCTGGCAACTATTTGCCACATTATAATTAATAGCAAAACATGCAGCAGAAGACTGTGTTGTATTATTGTCAAGTGGGACCTGAGCTATAGGGGTAGTATTATTTGTAACTGCCGCCCCTGTATTATGGTTGTAATGAGATGATCCCCGAGAATGAGATCGATTCCGAGTATAATTGTTAGAATTATCTCGTCGTCCTCTATAGTAACTATTATCTCGATGTCTCGAGCCATGATTATTACCCTTCCAGTTACTATCATCATTGGGAGTATGTGATCGATTATAATGAGTGTTATGTTGACCATTGTGGTAGTTTGTTTGAGGTGAATAATTTCTATCTCGTGATCTACCTCTGTTGAACTCATTTTTATTGTTGAAATCATTATTATGTCCCTTCTGAAAGTTAACATTGTGATTTCTTTGGAACCTGCTTCTGTCTACACTGTGATGTCTTTGTTTGTTATTGTGATTGTAGGCCATATTAGACGCCACAGGTAGAGGTTCTCTTAATGAGGAGTTAGAAATGGTTGCATTCGGGTGTGCCGAACAGTAGTTTAAAGAAATTTTTTCTAACTCATCCATAGTACCTGGTTTACGCTCCTGCAAATATGCAAAAAATGGCTGGCTAACCGAAGATAATACCTTATCTCGTAGTAGTAAATCAACTAATTTGTCGTATGATTTGTTGACTTCTGCCAGTTCAACCCATCTATTAAATGTATTGCGTATATTCGCAATGAATCCTGCAAAATCCCTTGGAGATTCAGGTAAAATTCCCTTAAATTTCAACCTACAGTGTTCCTCGTCCAGGTGAAATCTTCGTAGAAGCAAGGACTTAATAGCACCGTAGTTATTAGCTATTGATGGGTCAGCATTTTGAGAAGCTGTCAGTGGTTCTCCAACCAAGAATTCATTTAACTTGAGTACCCATGACTCTTCAGGCAAATGGTTTGTTTGCAAGTCTGTTCAAAACGTGCCAGGAACGATGAAAGGTCGTCGACGTTCAAGTTGAAAATGGGTAGTTTAAAGTTGTAGAAGTGTTTAGGCTGGCTGGATGATGATCCATTTTGTGCGTTATTATTCTGGTTTGCATCAGCATTTTGTGCTTGTAATCTTGCTGTCTCCAATTTAATACGCGCCAATTCCATTTCTTGTTGTAAAATAATTTCCTGTCGTTTCAATTTATTCTCTTCTTCCTGCCTGGAGATTGCTCTTTGCTCTTCTCTTTCACGTTGAGCAATCTCTCTCAACCTATTTTCCTTGGCAATTTGCTTCATCTCAAGTTCTGCTTCCTCTTTCTTTAATGCTGCCTTTTGTTCCTCTTCCTCTTTCTTTAATGCTGCCTTTTGTTCCTCTTCCTCTTTCTTTAATGCAGCCTTTTTCTCTTCTTCCTTTCTTTCATATTTTTCGAGTTCTGATTCAGCAAACTGACGAAGTTCTTGAGATTTGTAGCCATAATCACGGCCAATTTTAACGAAATGGTCTATAGTAAGCATTTTGACTTTTATCTGTAGTAATTATTGATAATTACTGATTAAATTAGTCAATAGTAGCTTCAGAGTAATTATTATACTTACTCAACTTAGAAATATTCAATATAAGTAATCACAATAGTATTGAACTTAATGTTTAAGTTCACCTAATAGACAATATTTTGTAACAATATTGTATCTAAATAATACTATATCATAAATAGTTATGATATCTGTTAAATATAATGTAATTATATCACCCAATTAACCTCAATATCCAATAATGTTGGGTATAATTCCTAGTAATTATATTGTTCAATGTACTAAGTCACTCTCTTAGTACCAGAAAAGTATATTAAATAATATACAATGGGTCTATTACCTCAAAGGTAGCTATAAGATTATTTATGTTGTCAATATATATATTATATTATTATGCCCTAGGCATCTATGATAAATTGTAGTGCTACTTTCTTGGACTATCACTGCATAATTATGCAATGTCCCATATTACCCTTAAATTTCAGAAAAAATTAATTAGATTACAAGTGTATTATTGCATATAATAGCATATTATTAATGTAATATAAATATATATCATGAGGACAGACAAGCAATGATGCAACTAAAGGGTACAAACAATGTCAAGACGCAAACAAGACATTTTCACAATTAAAAATGAATTTATGAACTAAATAAAATAAGCGGAAATGTCACAGACCAAATGAAAGGTCATGGTCTGACCCGAGGTCAACTTAATATTCAAAGTACACAAAAAATAAAAATGACTGCGAAAAATGATGACGTCACAGGACTCATAACGGACGAAAATTTAATAATTCATAAAATAAATGATAGTCAGAGGAGAATGGACGAAATAGTGACGAACATGGTACAGAACTGAATAAAATTATTAACTGAATACGAATAAAATACACCAATTATCTACGGGACAGTACAGCTAACGCAAATTGTCAAACGGTAGCAACTTTGGACAGACTGTCCAATGGCAACCTCAATGGGCTTCCAAAAGTGCGATCGTTTAAGTTCCCTAAGAACGACTGAAATCTAGGTGGTCAGCTGTTCGCGACATTCCCAGAGATTTCAGTTCCCTCTCCAACCGGCCCACGAATTAACAACAAATACATACGATGGAAAACAAATTTAACATATATACATGAAAATACATAGACATGCCTAATCAAAGCGAAATGGACTCAGTATTACGGTTTTGCAATGACGACAATTTAAACAGCTAGACTTATCTTTCCCGTTGCTTCGGTCAGTGCTATAGGTCGTCAACAGCTAGGCTAATGCCCTTGACTGCCTGCTCCTGTAGTCCATTTCTTGTGTCTGCTTCAAATGACTTATTTTTCCCTTGGTTAGGCTTAAAAGAACGACTTCAGTTTTTCTCCGATAGTTTCACCTACACGAATTTTAGTGACGTCGCGTTGTTAGGCATTAGACTGAGTACTGCGTCATAGGTCATAATTCAGCACATCATGTGATCGTAACTTGATCGTAAACATTTCATTCGAAAGTCATTCAGAAATTTTTTTTTGTCGATCCCCAGACACCGGACACCACTGTTGCAAGTGGAAGTGGTCTGTTGCAAGGCGTGGTTTGGTTAGCTCTGAATAATGTTCCATGTGATATTAATAAAACAGTTATAAATGTCTGGCCATTGTTTTATCTTCTTGATATTCTTGAGTGATCGTGTATCGTGCCTTCTATGTAAGATTACGCGAATGCAGGGGTGGAAGATTCTGAACAATAATTGAATGACTTGGAATACGATTGATGTGACAAGTCGGTTCCATTGAGTCCACCAACATTTAATACAGTTTATACGTCAAAACGATTCATGCATGTTGATCACAAAGGTACATATTATAACTTGAAAATATATGGCATAGATATGCAGATATCCTATCAGTCCTTGTCCAATAATCAAATTACTGTATGCAGATTGTCATAGCTGTATGCACGCGCGGTTGGGGTTTTCCAACGGCCGACAGTGAGTCTATGAGTCTGGCAAAATCAAATACTATGGACTGTAATTCATCCTTCCTTAATTTTTCACTTCGTACTGACCTTTAATCATTTCAAATCTTCGTAATAGCAATGGACTGACCCATGTCCGTACTTGCATAAAATATATCTGTATGGCAATACCATGCCCAACATTGGAAGGAGAGTCATACGCGTCTTAACAGCTTGACGGTCAATGTGAAAAGGGTAGCGTTTCTTAGTTACCGACTGTGTCCTAAACAACGCTATACACGTCATAATCGATCGTGTATAAAGCGTTCATTAATTGAAACATCTATCGCAATATATTAAATGCCTTAACCTTTTACAATTGCACGTCTGGTAACCTTTAGCAGACGGCGTTAATATCATATACCGTAACACTCTGCAGAAATTCACTTTCTCATCACAAGTTCACTCTAGCCCTCTTTCACAACAAGTTTGCTCTCAAGTTCACTAAAGCACTTTGTCAAGCATGAATCTCACAGCTTCTTGTTTCCTAAGTACCCTGGGAACTTTATACTGATTGGAAGCCACCTGTGACTGGTCTAGCATAAACAGCCGCAACAAACTGAATGAGCCTTTCCTCACTATATGAACTTGTATAGGATCAATGCTTCCCTTGGCCCGGAAAGAGGAATAAGGATAGGATCTGTTCTTCAGATGGTCATCAAGCTGGACAGAATACAAGAATATTTCAAATAGGAAAAGTTGAAACACTGAAGCTCAAGATTTATACTTGTGACTGCTGTCAAACATTTTCATTTACCTTTTCACTCTGGGAAGGTTAAGGCGGCTGGCGTGATGCTGACCACATCACCCCTAGTGTGCCGATGGTCAAGAAAATATGGGCCTAACAGCATATTCCCAATATGCCTCAATGGGCTTGTAACGGGATCCTTTACCTTTTCACTATTTATGGAGCTACCACTGCAGCCAATCATCTTGCAGGAAGCTTACACCAAAGCAGTCATGTGCTCTTGCAGCAATGGTTTCTGTAGCACATTGTTGTACATGATGAGGCTGTCAGCCTCATGAACAACCACATATTAGTACCCTCTATTGACATGACTGAGGGAGCAGTAGTCATGTACTGTCTAATATGATTACTGCATTAAAAATGACAACCAGTTTTGTTTCGCTGGCATATCAATCGATACATATAGGAGTACGATATTAATGTCACGACAACGACACCAAAGTATTGACCTCTTAATGACAACAAATAAAAAGAATATACTAGCGGTTCTCAAAGTATTGTCCGCGGACACCTTGGGGGTCCTGAAGGTCAAATTTATTTTCATAACAATCTATTTACCTTATTTTCACTCTCATTTTCTCACAAGTGTACAGAAGCAGATATGAGAATCCAGCTGTCTTCTCTTAAACAAAATTGTAAAACAATGCCACTCTTTGTACTAATTTTTGTGTTTTTTTTTGTTTTGGAAAATATAGTTTTATTTTTCATAAACAGATGTGATTTTTGTTTAAATGTAATGGGTTTATTATTGTTATTTTAAAATGAAATAACATAAATATCTAAAACTTTCTTAGTTTTAACTTCTAATATGGTAAATATCGATAGATATAACCCACATAAACAAAAGCTCTTAGGGGTCCTCAATAATTTGTAAGAGTGTAAAGGGGTCCTGAGATCAAAATGTTTGAGAACAGCTGATGTATACAATTAATGAAGAATTGTGGGAAATTCTGTTCTCAGGTCTCTGCTTTTCAGTTCACTCATTCATTCAAATCTTTCAGCTCCCAGTGGAGCACAGGCCTTATTAAATGCACTCCACGGCTTCCTGATAAACAAAATTAGGGACCAAGACTTAGAAAATACAAACACATTTACATACTTAGGAAGCATAGTAACACCAGATGGCGGAACAAGCAAAGACATTGGTTATGGTAAACAAATTAATAAAGCCAGAATAGCCTTCGCCAATCTAAACAGCATCTGGAAATCTTCTCAGTACAGCACAAACAATAAATTAATATTATATGAGAGCTGTGTAATTTCTGCAATTCTGTACAGTGCAGAATGCTGGAGAGTGACAGAAAACAAAACGTGCAAACTGTCTTCTCTCCACACAACCTGCCTAAGGAAAATTGTTCGAATTTTTTCTGGCTAAACACCATCAGCAACCAAGAACTGCTAACTCAGAGCCACTAAGAAGACATGCACAGCGGGTAGATGCTGGAATTGGGTTGACCACATCCTCAGAATAGACCTTGACATCATCATCAGAACTGCCATGCTGTGGACTCCAGAAGGAAAGTGAAAGCAAGACCGGCCAAAAGCCACCTGGTGGTGAACTGTGGCGCACAGATGCAAAGCATGAAACAGAGCTGGGGCACCACATGAAGGATGGCTGCCAACTGAGCAAAGTGGAGACAGTTTGTGGCTGCCTTACAAGACGCCACAAGGCGTGATGATCACTGATTGCTTTGTCAGTCAGCGGCCAAGGACCAAAAAAAAAAAGGCTTCCTGGCAAGTGCTTCCCTTTCAAGATCTTTCCATGTCTTCTTCATCCCTTTCATGCCTGTCTTCAGTTCACTTCTACATGTTTTTTTTTTTTGGACTCCCTCGCTTTCTCTTACACTGGTGATTTCAGAATGGGGACTGCCTTGTAATGCTATCAACTGGTTTTTTTTCTCTCAATGTATGTCCTATCTAATGCCAGAATACTCACTTCACATCATCTTCCACAGATAGTTTTCTGGTTCTTACCATCAGTTCCACATTAGTGATCTTGTTATAACATTTGCTGGTGTAATGGCTTCGGCGTTGTACCAGGTGCCAGGTGTTCATGGTTCAAACCCGGGCGTCAGCGTTTGAAGAAATGTTTACGGCCAGAAATCTGACTGAATAGCCTGAACGGCTCCTGTGATAAACCCTCTGTGGATGGGAAGGAGCGAAGCTCCTGACCGGGTTGGAAGGAAAGTCCTCAGGTTCCCCAGCCTCGCAATGACATGTCATTGGGCCGAAGGGCTGAAAGCCCAAGTGCTGCTGGTTAAGGAAAAAAAAAAAAAAATCCTTCTTCGCACCTATTTATGTATGGCAAAATACGGCTGCCCAAAGAAATTTATCACAATAGTGCAGCAAATGCATGATGGAATGCAGGCTAGAGTTCAGGAAAACGGTGAACTATCAGAGCCTTTCCCTGTCTCAAATGGAGTTAAACAAGGGTGCGTACTTGCACCGACTCTGTTCAGTATCATGTTTTCTGCTATGCTGACTGATGCTTTTAGAGACGGGGACACAGGAATCGACATTAATTATCGTATTGATGGAAAATTGTTTAACCTTAGGAGGCTTCAAGCAAAAACCGAGGTTAAATCACACACCATCAGAGATCTTCTGTTTGCTGATGATTGTGCCCTCAATGCTGGCTCAGAGGCTGATCTGCAGCATAGTGTGGATAGATTCTCCGAAGCCTGCGCCATCTTTGGGCTTACCATCAACACGAAGAAAACAGAAATCATGTACCAACCAGCTCCTGGCACAGTTTATACTGAGCCAGTCATCAAGGTTAATGGTGAGAAACTGAATGTTGTGAACAGATTCACATACCTTGGTAGCACACTATCCCAGAACATTGTCATTGATGATGAGGTGAACACCAGGATCTCCAAAGCCAGCAGCACATTTGGCAGACTATACACCAACGTCTGGCATCGAAGTGGCATTAGTCTACAGACAAAGCTGAAGGTGTACAGAGCTGCGGTGCTTCCAGTGCTGCTATATGCATGTGAAACATGGACTGTATACAGGCGCCACGTAAAGAAGCTAAACCACTTCCATACAGTCTGTCTCAGGAAGATAATGAACATCAAATGGCAAGACAAGATCCCGGATACCGCCGTTCTTGACAGAGCTGGTATCCCTAGTATTGATACTATTCTGATGCAGTCACAGATTCGCTGGGCAGGTCATGTAGTCCGCATGCCAGACCATCGACTGCCAAAGATACTCTTTTATGGTGAGATGCAGAAGGGTAAACGCTCTCATGGTGGCCAAAAGAAGCGCTTCAAAGACACGTTAAAGACGTCATTGAAAACCTTTGACATAAACCCAGACACATGGGAAACTGCTGCGCAAGACCGAACTGCTTGGCGCACATCTCTTCGTAAAGGTGCAGCGGCATGCGAATCATCCAGAAGAGCAGCAGCGGAACAGCGGAGACAAGCTAGAAAGGACCGTGAAATAAAACCTTCACATGAAGCAAACATTCCCTGCCCACACTGTCCGAGATCTTTCCAGGCCCGCATCAGGATCATCAGTCACCTTCGTACCCATAGACTAACCTAACATATTCCTAAATAATTGGATGAACAGAGTGGTCTTCATCACCCGTGATGGACGAACAACAACATGATTTTCTGTATCTTTCTGGTAATTGTTGTCATTCTCTGTGTTTCAAAGTCATATATTAGGGATGCCTTAACATCTGAGGTGAAGATTCTTACTTTTGTGTTGGACTTTATTCTGATTTTCATATATTACTAGGGACCCAAAGATGCAGCAATAGTGAATGCAGTCAGCGACCCATAGCTTGACTGCTTGCATCAGGATCAGCAAACCAGAGCTGGTCAAGACCGTACTCCACCTCCACGTGGTGGTCCTGGAAACAGTCTGCAGCAGTGCAGTCTGGCTGAGTGAGTACGGATCGCAAAGGGAAGGCAAACCCGGTTCTAAAAAATGCCGTGCTGAAGTCGGATGTGTCGACCGAAAGGTGCAGATATCACAGCTTAGGCGTAAACAGACACAACGCAACCACCGTCCTTTTCAGGGTGAACGAGGAAGAAGAAGAAGATATATTACTAAAGGCACTGAAAGCTTCTCTTTCCTTTTGTATTCTGATTCTGTTCATTATTATCTGTTTTTCCAATTTAGTCTATATTGCAGCAAAGATGTATATATAATTCTACATTGTGCAGGAATATATCTCCCACAATGCGATGTGACAATGTTTGTCATATTTATTCTCATAATCTTTGTCTATTCTCTGTGTATTTTCAAACCCAATTTTTGTGACCTCTCATCAAGAATTCTAAGTTTTTCTTGCATCTGGTTATGGGACAGTAGAGCCAGGTCAATGACAAAAAATCTAGATCATCAATCTGTTTAGTCAGTCAACTTCTTCTTCTTCTTCTTTGTACACTCTCAGACGTCCACTTGACTGTTTTCAAAGAAAGCAGTAGTCAGTTTGAGGCTATTTGAATCTCTGTAGAGCTTTTCCATGAATTGTACTAGTGTCGGCCATATGCGCATCTCTGTTACGCATATGTTGGGCAACTTTGAAGCAGATGTTCAGCAGTCATTTTATCAGTACCACGGTCACACTGATTAGTAGTTCCTATCTTTAGCTTGTTGAATAGATGGTATCTCAATCTGTTGTGGCCAGTGCGGAGTCTGAAGATTACCACTTATTCTCTTCTGTTGAGCTGGTAGTATGCATCATTTTGTGTGTGACCTGAATGCTCTACATCCCATTTGTTTCTGTATCTGATTCTGATAAAACTCTTTGCCTCCTTGAAAGTTACGCTTGTATCAGGCTGAGGTAGATTTCCACCTTCCTTTGCCAATCTATCAGCCTCTTCATTGCCGGTGATGTTACAATGAGATGGGATCCATTGCATCACAACACTTTTGAATTGTTGACATAGTTTGTGGAGCACTATTCTGAGGTCATTCAGGTCCTTCTTATTTTGGCTTTTCAATGCTGCAATTACTGACTGTGCATCAGTAAAGAAAGCAACTTGTCTCTCTCTGCTTTCCTCTATCATTATAACCTCAGCTGCAGTTTTCAAAGCCTCTGCCTCTGCTCTGAAGTTACTTGAGAATTGCCCTGTTGCCACTGACAGCTTTTTTTTGTGTGCACCAGTGCTTAAGGTCAGAAAGACACTGAAAAGTCAACTAATTTTCATTTCTGCTTTTTGATGTTAATCCAGTCAATAGCCAGCTAAACGAGAAATGGTGACAAGAGGCATTCCTGCTGCAATCCAGCTCTTATCTCAATGGGCTCAATAAGTTGTCCTTCATGTGTTTTTTTTTAAGGGTATGTCCTATCTTCCTTCACTTAATATCCTTGCACATACTGATTTAAAGCGGGCAGATGCTGGAGTTAGGTTGGCTGAGTCCTTGGGGAAGACCCCTACGCCCTCACAGGGGCAACTGTGCTATGGACCCTGGAGGGAGGGCGAAAGAAAGGCCGACCAAAAACAACCTGGCGGAGCATTGCGGTGGCCGAGATGCAAAGCATAATACAGAGTTGGGGTACTGCACGAAGGATGGCCACCAACTCAGCAAAGTGGAGGCAGTTTGTTGCTGGCCTTCAAGATGCCACCAGGCATGACAGCCACTGATTGCTATGGCTAAGGATCCAAGAAAAAGAAGATATACTGATTTCCAGAATATATGTAACATCCCAGATACAATGAAAGTATACGCGAAGCAAGAGAAAATGAAGAGGTGTAGAATATCGGAAGAGCCTGTAAGTGCCAAATTGTTCAGACCAAAAAAAATGCGTTTCATGATCGTTCCTTCTTTCCAGCACTTTCAGACAGATTTCATCAATGCTCACAATGTCAATCTATAGCCCGCAATGTCACAGACATCAAGAACTCACCATTTGTTTCAATGTAGTTGAAACTGACTGTATATCTTTCCTGTCATCATTCTCCAGCTCTATGAACACATGGTAGCATGGCTGAGATGACTTTAAATCTGGCATTTCAAGAGTCATAGAATTTTATGTACAAACAGTTCCTAAAGTATAGGTCAGTTACTAGACATGATCATAAAAGATAAATAAAAATCTGAGCAGATACACAGTTAATGATCTTAATTTAAAAAATAAGAGTAATCATAACCATTTGAAAACTTGACACAAAAAACACATTTTAAAAATAAAACTGACTTAAATAAGGTAAACTTAGCACCATAGCAGATGCTGCTGTAGTGAAGTGAAATGTTACAAACTTAAATATACTAGGTTACAGCTTTATAATGTGGGATGACTAATTGCCTTTCTCATTACCTTTGCCTGCCCTAATTCAAGAGCAGAGTTAGATACCCATTTACTGCTGGGTAGATTAGAGCATGAGGTTTTGAACCTCTAGAGGCAAATGCTCTAAATCATTCTGCCACTCGACCCTCTAATTCAATAAAATAAGTAATTTAAAAAAAAAATACATGCAGATTAGCCAGTACGCTTGACAGAGTAAGATTCAAGGGCAAGAGGACAGAAAATGAAAAGGTTTGACAACATGACAGGGCTAGTTTGTGAAGACTGCATCAGGAAGACTTAAACAACAGCAGAACGTCAAGCATAAAGAACAGGAAATCAGTTAACAACACGGCAGTGGAAGCTAGACATGAACTTCTAATCACCGGAATGAATTGGAAGGAAGCAAAATAACTGGCTCAGATAAAGCTCAGTGGACAGTTGTTGTAAGCTCTTAAACTCTAATAAGAGCAAAAAAGGACTGAGTAAATCATCATCATCATCCTCCTTCAGCTCCTTGAGGCGTATTGAACTTCAACAAACTTACGCCAAGTCCTCATTTCCCGTGCCATCAGCTGGAAAGGTTTTTCCATGTCTTCCTCATCCTTTTCATTGCCGTCTCCTGTTCTCTTCTCCATGTATTCCCCTTTCTCCCTTTACCTTTCTTACCTTAGGGATTCCAGAACAAGGACTGCCTTGTAATGCTATCAACAGGTTTCCTTAATGTGTGTCCTAACCATCACCAACAACTTCTTCCTGTCTCTTGTTACACTTGCACTTGCCTGGTTCTTGTCATCAGCTCCACAGATTAAGTAAGTGAGAAAAAAAAAATTAAAAAAAAAAAGAGCAAGCCTTTGAGAAAGAAAACCAACCATTAGGCACATCAATGCCATCAAGGAGAACGCTTTCAATGCAGCAGTAGTCCACAAGCTTGACATCTTGAAATACTTCAGACAGTGTGTCTTTGAGTGCACCATAGAACACTGCTTCTGATATTTTCTCTCCTCGGACATTCAGAATCTGTCCCTTCCTAGAACAAAGAAATATTTACAAAAAAATTAAACAATCAAATATTGATGAAACATTTGTAAAATATGAACTCCTTCTTTGTAAAATATGAAATCTTTCACTGTAAATATGAAATCCTTCCCATAAAATATGAAATCCTTCACTTTAAATATGAAATCCTTCATCATAAAATCCCTCATTGTAAAATATGAAATCCTTCAAATAAGAAATAAATGAAAAGACGTCCATCAGAGAACTTTATAAAGTACAGCTGAATGAAAGGTCACCACATTATAATTCACCACAACATTAAGTTCTGATAAAAGGAACTCACTGCACTTTCAAAAATAGTTTAAGCGAAAGAATAGTGAACAGCTTAAACAGGTCTGGAACTATCAGGCCAATTCACATAAGCAATCGGTCAGCACCCATCACCATACTACCAAAGCCAAATGGAACTGTTAGAATATTTAATCTTTTAATAGTCACTGTCATCTCGTCCTGTGAAAGTGGAACAGTATTCATTTCAGCCTTTCAATTTTCTCTTCCTTGAGGTTTTTGCTTTTTTGTGGCAAGGCATGTTCCTTTGAACCTAGACTGAAGTCCATTGGTTATACAAGCACACCCCGATTTATGGCGGGTTAGGTTCCAGGCCCTTGCTTTTAAGTTAGCAATGGAACTAGACATAAATATCATAGAATACTAATAAGAATATACAGTTTACAGCACACATTGCTTATCTTAAAATATTCAATCCTTAGCTTACAGTGATTGGTAAATACAAACTTGAGAAACAGTTAATACTTATTGTAGGAAAGATGAAGGAGATAGAACAGTTTCATCATCATCTAACAATCTTAGTCTTTTTGATGGTGGAGACATGGATGGAGCTGCTGATAAAGTTGAAGGAATGCTAGCTGTTAATGTGGAAGGTAGAGATGCTGGTTTCTTCAAGTAGGAAAGTATTGAACTTTGCCTCAGGCATTGCTGTTTCTTTTCACTTCTCATCATTCGTTAAACCTTGGTCACTTAGCTTTATCATTTCTAACTTTGCATTTAGTAAGAGGGTTACGACTCCTCTTTTTCTCACTAGCAGACTTGGATGCCATTATAATTTAGGTAAAAATTCACTTCTGTATATAAATAACAAGTTTAAAATGTCAGAGAACTCTGACAGTTGCAGAATGACCAAATGGCAGGAAGAAACTGAATGATCGACATCAAGATTGGGTCCGACTCCGATTTCAGAGATTTTTTATTGGTGATCGCGGGTTGGCCGAAAAGCAAAGTGACTGTGCACTGTGAACAGTCATCACAGTTCCATGATCTAACCTGTACACTAGAATTATCACACCAACAGTTTTTTTAGTATAAATTAAATAGATAAACATGCATATTCTTCTTCTTTGATCCTTAGCCGCCGTTCGTCAAAGCAGTCAGTGGCCATTACGCCTGGTGGCGTCTTGTAGGGCAACAACAAATTGATTCCACTTTGCTCGGTCGGCGGCCATCCTTCGTACAGTGCCCCAACTCTGGTTCATTCTTTGCATCTCAGCCTCCACAGTCCTCCGCCAAGTTGTTTTTGGTCTGCCTCTCTTTCGTTTTCCTTCAGGGGTCCATAGCATAGCTGTTCTTGTGATGGCATCGGGGTCTCTTCTGAGGACATGGCCAACCCAGCTCCAGCGTCTGCCAGCTATGATGGTGTGCATGTCCTCTTGCTTGCTCCGAGTAAGCAGATCTTGGTTGGTGATGATATTCGGCCAAAAGATTCGGAGAATTTTTCTTAGGCATGTTGTGTGAAAAGAGGACAATTTCGACATTTCCTTCTCTGTAACTCTCCAGCTCTCCGCGCCATAGAGAAGCACAGAAAGCACACAGCTCTGATATAATCCTAATTTTGTGCTTGTGCTGTACTGAGAGGACTTCCAGATGTTGTTTAGACTAAAAAAGGCTGTTCTTGCTTTGTTCATTCTGTTGTTGATGCATATGTTAGTGCACAAATAAACAAAAACTAGCTGTTGAAAAAATAATCACAAATGAAACTGTATTTCAAGTCCTTAAAGTCCCATACTCATTAGTATGTTGAACAGAGCCTAGGTAAACGAATACCACGCATCATTTTAGCCAATCAGAGATGTGGACGCTGGAGTAAACGCGGGAAGGTTCGCTTTTTTTGTGACGCCATTGAATGTGCTGAAAATTGTAAGCTGACGCGTTTGCAATATTGTTAAACCACTATCCTGAAGTTGGGAAATGTGTTATTTTAATTATGAACTATGTCGTAAATTATTAAAATACGAGGAAAGGAAGAGAAAAAAAAGACAGATGACATTGCATGTACTTTTTTCAAAAAGCATGATCCTGAACTGGGGTTTACGTCAAAGAATTAAAGCTGCTACATTGTGACATGGTTGACCATAAGTGAACACACTATTTTAAAAAAAACGCAATCTACATTATTTAACTTAATCTACTTTATTTTATTTTATTTGCACAATGTTATTTAATATACTTTATTTTATTTACTTAGACTTCAGAGCTTTAAATTTACAGGCTTTAAGGCGCTGCGCTATACTGCTCCTTGCTAATACGGCGCTCCTCAATTATAACCCTTCTCCACTTTTTGGCGCATTCTTTGCTCTTACGCCGCTTTTCTGTCAACCCGAGATCACCAATAGAAATCTATGAAATCGGAGTCAGACGCCATCTTAATGTCGATCAGTCAGTCTGATCCTGCCATTTGGTCATTCTGCATCTCTGTGTTCTCTAATGTTTTAAACTTGTTATATAAGTTACAAAAGTGAATTTTTGCTTAAATTATAATGGCATCCAAGTCTACTAGTAAGAAAAAGAGGAGTCGTTACTCTCTTACTTTAAATGCAATTACTTCCTATTTGAAGAAACCTGCATCCGAACCTTCCATTCAACAGCTAGAACTTCAACTTCATCAGCAGAAACCCCTGCAAGAGCTCCTTCTATGTCTCCATTATCAAAAAGACTAAGATTGTTAGATCATGATGAAACTGTTCTATCTACTTCATTTTTCCTAAAATAAATATTAACAGTTTCTCAAGTTTGCATTTACCAATCACTGTAAGCTATGGATTAAATATTTTAAGGTAAGCAATGAGTGCTCTAAACTGCATTTTCTCATTAGTTTTTGATGATTTTTATGTCTAGTTCTATTGCTAACTTAATATATGATAGTGTAAACATGTTATTAGGCTTTGCTGTGCATTTACCAGAGAAAATAGTGTTTCCTCGTTTTACAGCGATTCTCACTTTACAGCAAGGGCCTGGAACCTAACCTGCCGTAAAGCGGAGTTCGCCTGTAATAACATTATATTACTTGTCAATTTTTGCTGCATACAGCAAAAATCACTGGCTTCCCATTGACTTATATAATAAAATGGTTTCAATTTACAGATTCTAATTGCGCTAGTTCGTCTCGGAACACGTCCATGCAGAAATCTATGGCTACCTGTATCAATCTAATTTTGTATTTCTTAGGCCTTACTACATTGGTCATATGTATGTCCTCCAGAACAATATCTGTATGTTGAGCTTTTCCAGCAAGTTTTCTGAGAGTGCTCGAACCAATAACAGTTCAATCATTGTATAACCACTGGCATGAGATGAAAAACCTGTACAAAAAATTAAAAAAAACCTGTACAAAGACCCGCAAAACCTGTACAAAGACCCGCAAAACCTGTACAAAGATTGAAAAACGTAACAAAAGAGTTTATTCATGTAAAAGTATATTCAATTAGATGGTTCTGCACCATCATAGTGACATGCGGCCTTTGCCTTTTTAAGCATGTCTTCACTTGCTTTAAAACCTAAACAACAAGAGTTAGAATTTATTTTGCATTGTAGAAATGCTGTGACTGTATCATCATTTAGTCTATTTCTGCAGTCTGTGTGAATCTTTTTCATCATAGAGAAAGACCTCTCACAGTCAGCATTGCTGTGAGGCAATGTCAATAAGCGTTTCACTATGACTGCCAGACTGGGAAATCGTGTACGACCAGTGCTAGTTTTCAGGTTGATTATGTCAAGCCAGTACCTAGAAAAGCTTTTTTTTTTTGTCCAGCGTCAAATCTTGAAATACATTCATCAGGCAGCAAACAATAATCTTCAAATTCATCCTTTAACACCTCTTGGTCTAAATGTGGTGCAAAAGTGTTGGCCAGCTTACAGATTGCTGTATATTGAACTGTGTCTTTAAAGGCTGGATCAAGAATTTTGATATCCTTAAGGACTTCATTCTCAAATGGAAATTTATCCAATATCTTTTTCACAACAGCAACATAAAAGTTCCTCACATCTCTGAAAAATGAATTTCTCACTTGAGAACTTATATCTAACTCTTCCAGTAATGTCCTGTTGGACAGACCAACAGCAAGTGTATGGTCATCATGCTGTAGATCACGTTCAGCATACTTTAACAATCTTATATCTTTCACCTCTTTTACATATTTCATCTCTACAAATTTGACAATAAATTTTCGTAGCAGACGATCCATTTCATCCATCATACCACCTATTTGGGACTCATCTGTCTGAAACAATTTGTTAAATTCAGTCAACAGAGGTAGCACAAATTGGAGAAAACGTAGAGTCATCTGGGTCGTGGTGATTTTAGTAACTGATGAATGTTTTTGACACGGCATGGTTTTTCCATATCGTCGTGGCTCTCGAAGTATGAAGATAGAGCAGAATATTGATTTAAAATTCTGTCCACTACTTTCTGCAAAGAAAGCCAGCGAGTCTGGCAGTGCTTTAGTATGTCTAGTGCATCCACTCCTGTAAACAGTTGAAACTCTCTGTATGATTTTTTCCGTTTTGAGCTATGCTCAAAATGATAGAAGATATCTATCAAAAGGTCATCAACAGGAATAGTCAGCTGCTTTATACCCTCCTTGGCACAAAGATTTGCAAGGTGGCAAATACACCCTATACTAAACACATCCTGCCATCAATGGTACCTATACCTTGTAGCGGTATGGCAGCTTGTGTACCCTGACAATCCCCAGAGCAATGCCAGTGGGAGTTTTACTCCTGGTAGGTTCAACCATGCTGGACTGGTCTGCGTGGGTAGGGGTCAGACAAAAGCTGGTACCCTGGTCCTCCAGGTTGGGGGTTTTAGCACAGGGCCGACACCCCTGTCTGTGTAAAAAATCGCACACGTTACGGAAACAGCAATAAATGGAAACACTTTGATGCGGGACGGACATCCGGAGTCTCAGGCTCGAATGACTGACAGTGGTGAAAGCCGAAAGGAAGCCACTGGCATGAAAACGGATGCCCAGACTGCAAAACATGAAACCAGAATTGGTTTTTGGAATGTCAGAACTATGAATGAGGCAGGAAAGCTGAGACAGATCACAGCAGAGATGAGGAATTACAAACTACATATCCTGGGTATAAGCGAGAGCAGATGGACAGGGATGGGGAGAATAAAAACAGCTACAGGGGAAACAGTACTTTATTCTGGTAGAGAGGACGGTCAGCACAACGAAGGTGTAGCCATTATCCTTAAGAAAGGAATGGAAAGGTCTCTACTGGAATGGAAACCCATCAACAACAGACTAATAAGAGCAAGACTGAGGGGGAGATTCACCAACACCACAATTATACAATGCTATGCACCAACAAACGACAGCGATGAAGAGATCAAGGACGATTTCTATCAACAGGTACAAAAGGAAATGGAAACTGTACCCAGGTACGATCTTATTATAGTAATGGGAGACCTAAATGCGAAAGTTGGAACACATAATAACTATAACGAAAGAGTAATGGGGAAATGCGGCAGTGGAACAGTAAATGAGAATGGGGACAAATTAATAAGCTTCTGCAGTATTAACAACCTGGTCATTGGAGGAACACTTTTTCAACACAAAGAAGTGCACAAGTTAACATGGGAATCACCAAACGGACGAGACAAAAACCAGATAGATCACATAATGATCAATGGCAGATGGAGACATGCACTACAAGACGTGAAAGTAAGAAGAGGTGCAGATGTGGGAAGTGATCATCACCTAGTAGTAGCAAGACTGAAGGTGAAACTCAGAGCTGCTGGACCAGTTGCAGTCAAACAGAAAAGATATAACATCACGAAACTTAAGGACCCCCTCACCAGAAAAGCGTTCACGGTCGACGTAAAGAGGCGATATCTGATTACCAAAAGCCAGGAAAGAACAGAGACCGACGATGTGGACCAGAAATTCAACACCATCTCAACAATATACAAAGAAAGCAGCAAGTCATGCTTGGGATTCCAGGAAAGAAAGAGCCAAGACTGGATAACACCAGAAACGCTAAACACCATAGCGAAGAGAAAGGAAATGAAAAGGAAGAAAACAGAAGCTAAGTCTCCCAGGTTAAAGGCAATATATAGTGAACAGTACAGTCAGCTGGACAAGGAAGTAAAACGTCAAACCCGTGCTGACAAAAGGACATTTCTGGATGACCTTGCAAGACAGGCAGAAGAGGCAGCACTGAGAAATGAACAAAGCACAGTTTATAAAATAACTAAAGCTATCAGTGGAAAACGAGGTGCAAACAACATAACGTTAGTAAGAGACAAGCAAGGAAATCTCATCACCACAACACAGGGGCAGGAAACAAGATGGGCAGAGCACTTCAGAGAAACACTGAATAAGGAACCACCAGAGACTCAGCTGAATGTTCCTGAGGCTGAAAGTGACTTAGACGTAAATACAGACATTCCACGAAAAGAAGAAATTATCACAGCTATCAAAGGGCTAAAAAATGGAAAAGCGCCTGGTCACGACAATCTGAATGCTGAGCTATTCAAGACAGACCCTGAACTAGCAGCAGAAATATTAGAACCACTATTTTCACAAGTCTGGGAAACTGAGACAACACCAACAGAGTGGAGTAAAGGAATAATTGTCAAATTGCCCAAGAAGGGCGATCTTGCAGACTGCAACAACTGGAGAGGAATTACCCTCCTCTCAGTTCCCAGCAAAATACTAGGCAGGATAATCATCCAGAGAATTTCAACAGCAGTTGACCATAAACTGAGGAAAGAACAAGCGGGCTTCAGAAAGAGCAGAAGATGTGCAGATCATATATTTACCCTCAGGAACATTACAGAGCAGTGCTCAGAATGGCAGAGACAGCTGTACATTAACTTTGTTGATTTTGAAAAGGCTTTCGACAGCATACACAGGGACAGCCTATGGAAAATTCTGAGGGCTTATGGAATTCCCAGCCGCATTGTTTCCATTATAAAAAAGCCTCTATTCTAACTTTACGTGCAGTGTTGGATCGAGTAATGTAACTTTCGAAGTGAAAACAGGAGTACGACAGGGATGCCCCTTATCAACAACATTATTTCTGACAGTCATAGATTGGGTGATGCGCCAGACTACAGAGGGCAGTCCAAGAGGAATTAGATGGACAACGTTTTCTACACTGGAAGATTTGGAATATGCAGATGACATTGCACTACTCGCGCATTCACACCAACACATTCAAGACAAAACCGATAGACTGAATAAGTATGGCCAGCAGGTTGGCCTGAACATCAATTTGAAGAAGACAGAGGTCATGACACTAAATGTGGGCAATCCTGAGCCAGTAACAGTAAAGAACCAGAAGTTAGAACAGACAGACACATTTACTTACCTAGGAAGCATAGTAACACTTGACGGCGGAACAAGCAAGGACATTAACAACAGAATGAATAAAGCGAGAACAGCCTTTGCTGTTCTCAACAACATTTGGAAGTCTTCCCAGTACAGCACAAACACCAAATTAAGACTGTATGAGAGCTGTGTACTTTCTGTGCTTCTCTATGGTGCAGAATGTTGGAGAGTAACAGAGAAGGAAATGTCTAAACTGTCCTCTTTCCACACAATCTGCCTAAGGAAAATTCTCCGAATCTTTTGGCCAAACACCATCAGCAACCAAGAACTACTTAGTCGGAGTAACCAGGAGGACATGCACACCATCATAGCTGGCAGACGCTGGAGTTGGGTTGGCCATGTCCTCAGAAGGGACCCTGATACCATCACAAGAACAGCTATGCTATGGACCCCCGAGGGAAAGCGAAAGAGAGGCCGACCAAAAACAACTTGGCGGAGAACCGTGGAAGCTGAGATGCAAAAAATGAACCACAGTTGGGGCACTGTACGAAGGATGGCCGCCGACCGAGCAAAGTGGAATCAATTTGTTGCTGCCCTACAAGACGCCACCAGGCGTGATGGCCGCTGACTGCTTTGACGGTTGGCGGCTATGGATCAAAGAAGAAGAAGACTAAACACATCAGGGTTCTTGCTCTTGATTCGCGTTAGTACAGAGTTTGATTTGCCAACCATTACATTGCAGTTGTCACTTGCAAAACCTATACAGTTAATCCATGGGATTTGTAAGTCGCTGAACACAGCATCAATATCACTGAAAATAGCTTCACTGGTTCCACCAGTACCGACCGGCATGCCCAGCAACCTGGTTCTAGGTCCTATGCCATCTTCAAATACCCTCACCATTATAGCTAAACGCTTGTCAGTTTTTCTATCATTTGACTCATCGATCATCAAGGAGAAAGGTGTCTTCCTGCATAATTTGATGACTGGCTCCGTTGCAGATGGAGCCAAGCAGTTTTTAATAATGGCTGTTGTTTTGGTTCGCTTGCATTTGAAACGTTTGGCAATAGCACTGTCCGGAAACATCTCAGCTGATAAGTCTGAAAAATGGTCAGCTATAGAAGCAGCTATGTTGTGTTGAGCAATAAAATTTGCAAATAAAACTTCAGCCCTCGTTATTTTATCATCTTCTTGTTGAGGCTGAGTAAAGAAGGCCTTGATAGAACTTCCGTTCTTCAGCTGATAGTTCCTTTCATGCAGTTTTGTTTTGAAATGCTCCCTCACATCGTGTAAGCCAGATGCCATCACTTTAATATCTCTATTGCATATTCTACAGTATGCATGTGAAGAGCCTAATTTGGATGTCTCAATAATCCCAGGGAATGTAGTTGTCCAGTCAGATTGAAACTTCCCACAACGTTGATCTTCTTCTAACCTCCTTTTTTTAAAGTTAGGCTCAGCCATGCTAGTAGATGGATGCAATATTTCCTGCTAGACAGAAAAAAAAAAAATTTAATGTGAAAAAGTAAATACAAATATTAATAATCAATTTGAAAAATATAATTATTTGTAATTTTAATATTATATAATGAAATAGAATCTTGGAAAAAAAATTAATACAATTTATGGTTGAAATGAAGAACAGTTGCTGTGTTTTCTATAGTGCCTTATAAAAGTACAGGCCTAAAGAGACCAGTAATAAGCATTATGGGTTAGGAATCTTAAATTTAAAATCTAATAAATTTTTTGCTAAAGCTGGTAATGAAAATATAAACTAGCGCTGGCGTAATATTAGCCTGTATATTTTCTACCGAACTTCAAAAATTGGAATAGCCGTTAAAGCCCAACTGGTAGTTTTAAATAGACCTTCCCATACAAATTTTAGTGTCAATCAAACATTGATAGTAGGCTAATTAATTATTTAATAATTACAAATCATTGAATGACCGTAATGATGACCACCAAAGGCAAAATAACATTGTTTTTTAAAGAAACGAAATTAAAACTAAGAAGAGAAGTAGGCTAACTCCAAATAAACTTTTCTCTGATCGAGTTAAGATGTAAATTTTCCACGCTATTGTGGTTTTTTTTTTTTTTTTCAGTTTCATAATTTGGTAATATCGGAATGACGTTCGCCGAATGCTCCGCGTGTATTTTCGTACCATTTAGATTTAGGGTTAACCCTAGCTGTAACCCTAATTATAACTCTAAATGGTACGAAAATACATGCGGAGCATTCGGCGACCGTCATTACGTTATTAGGCTACCCATAATTTGTAGGCTATTGTATTATTTTTCAAATTTACATTTCTTACGCACTTTCTACAAGTTTTAGTGAAATCAAATAATATGTAGTGGTATCAGCCTTTTTTTTTTTACCAGCCGTAAATAATCAATAATGCTAAACCTTAGGGGAAAAGAAAGCATAGGCCTAAGTTATCTGACAGTTAAATCTAACTTCATCTAAACAATGTTATTGTAATATTTTTTTTAAAATGAATTACTTACCAATACTAAACTGAAAATTAATCCTAAACAATAGGCTCGACTCAAAAAAGATTTCAGTGCTGCGTAATCGTTCAAATAATCAGTAACCTCGCGCTAGCTTTAGCGAAAAATTGTGAATGAACACGCCACGCACATCCCGCGGCAATTGAAAAATAGGCAGCTTGATTTTCATTGGTTATTTTTTTTTTTATCCACTTGGCTTAAAATCTCGCCGAATCTCATGACGCAAATTGTGTAGTGGCACAAGATTTATATGTATATTTAATAATTAGGCGAAAAAACCCGTACAGACCCGTGTACGGCCCGTACACATCTGAAAACGCAAACACCCCGTACAGATTATGGGTAAACCTTTAAGTGTGGCATGTATGTTCGTTCATCATCATCACCCTTCAGCACCCTAAGGCCTCCAGCAAACGTATGCCACATCTCGTGCCATCTGCTCAAGGTCTTTCCATATCTTCTTCATTCCCTTTTTGTCTGTCTCCTGTTATCTTCCCCATGTGTTCCTTGGTATCTGTGGTGGTTTTGATGGTATAAAGTGCGGTTGTGATGTTACCTAGTGTACTGTATGAGGTCAGCTGTGAAGGTCCCTGAAGCTAAAAATTTATGTGAGTTTTTCAGGATTACCTTTCTGCTACCACCTATGACCTCAAACAGACTTATTCTACTATTATGTATGTTAGCTACGTTCAATGTCTAGGGTACTGAAATGTGGTGTGCAGGTAATTAAATACAAAGACACACACATATAAACACTAGGTCTAATACTAAACTCTATGATCAAGTAACTTAACACTGGGTTAAAATTTAAGATTTACAATTTTTTTAACTTTATTTAGTCCTGAGCCAAGTTTTCTTATGGTCAGGATGTGTGAATCAAGATGAATTTATATCAATCAAATAGCATATAATTAAATGATGACATAAAAAAATTCGTACATAAATATATATGTGAAATTTGTTAATATGGATACTAACTACAGAGTCTTTTGGAAAACTAGTACTGGATGACGGGTCGTGGTGGTATCATCATGTCTAGTTCTTGTTATACTGTTCGTTGTTTTGTTAACAGGGGTAATGGTGGTAAAGTCTTTTATTCACAGTGTTTTTATAAATTTATTTATTTATGTTGATGAATCAACAGCAGGCCAGGTCTTCAGTACTTAACTGGCCTGTGTCGATGTAGTCAAGATGTTCACTTGGCCCACTCCTCACAGTTGCTGAGGTAAAATGCTAGGCTTCACCTCACAGTTGCTGAGGTAAATGATAGGCTTCTCCTCACAGTTGCTGAGGTAAACTAATAGACTTCTAGTCCTCCACTGTTTGATCTCTTCAGAGCATCTGGCACTAGCACAGTGCCAGACAAAGAAACTCTGAAACCACAAAATTAGGCTATGTCATAGCATACTGCCTACTTTACCCTGTTTCCTAATCATAAAACATAAATCAACAAGACAAGATCAGATCTCTCTGACCAACCCAGCACCTCTCATCCAGGCTGTCATCACGTAGCACCAGTTTCCCATGACTGCATTGCATCTGAAATATGTTCATTAGTTTCTTTTTCCATCCAATAGGGTGGGTGATATGTTCCCACTGATCTGAAATATAGATCTGTCTTCTATATTCTTGGATATGTTTTCCCATATTATTTATTCGCCTCTAGGCCCTGGACTGTCGCTGGGGACCTAGAATAAGTACTCACTTGTCGTAATCATTTTTCATGACATGGCAGTATCAATCACTCAGAATTAAAAAAAAAAAAAAAAAAAAAAGGAGCCGCGGTAGCATAGTGGTTAGTGCACTGGCTTCCTAGCGCAGTGGTCTATGGTTCGATCCCCAGATGAGGCGGAAAATTTTTAGGCCACAAACGGCTCCTGGGTCGACCCAGCCCCAAATGGGTACCAAAGCTACTCTGGGAAGGTTAAGGCGGCCGGCGTGATGCCGACCACATCACCCCTCGTGGTGTGCAGGTACACCATCACTCAGAATTATTAAATAAAAAAGGTTAATGATTTTTCCCTTACCACAATTCAAATGAAAATACACAGATACGTTGTCTAGCACAAACTCAGCTGAGCTGCTGGCTATACTATGGCGTCCCACTTTGAAATACTATATATCTTCATTGGGCGTCACAGTTCTAAGCATCAACGATCTGTTGCAGTGGACAGTCTTCGACAAAATGGCACTTGCCGGCTAATTTTTGTCACCAATATTACTCGTTCGTCCAATCGGAGTACTTCCCCTCTACAGTTCAAATTTTTAAACTTAAATGTCCAATCTTAGTCTAGTTTCGGTCTAGTTGTGAAATGTACTTATGTCGGTCTGTCTGTCCGAACTTGGTTTTTCCCAAAATTACACTTGGTTTTAGACCAAACTACAAAAAAAACTCCACAAATTTTGTCTCACTACGTATAAGATTTCTATGCTAAGTTATTTTTAGCTTCTACCCTCCTTTGACTGCCCCTTGTCCACATGTAGTTTGTTTTTCTGCGTTAGGCTCAAGGACGTGTCAAAAGTAACTTTTGTGAGAAGTATGCACAAATAACTGTCTGCTCGTCTGTATTGAACAATACAGTCTTTCGTCAATATCTTCCGTGTTATCTGTCCGTCTTTGTAATTAAAAGTATATTATTTCTCAGGGAAAGATGGGCTATCAAACTAGCTAATTTTTATTCTCCTAAACTTATTATTAAGAAAATACCTAATTTTTTTCCTGTTAGTCTTGTAATTGGTTTTTACTACTCGTTCACGGCGTTTGCCGCTATTATTCAAATTAAAACGACTATTTACCGGAGAACGTCCAAGATACGTCTGTTTCTGACAAGAGCTAAGGTCGTTTTTCGTCCAATTTATTACATTGTGTCAACTAGTGGCGTAATTTTTTTCTTTAAAACTACAAATTGCGTCTTCTAGACTTTAGATTCAAACACGTGTTCAGACCACATTATTTTTTTCTTTTATCTCCGTTTCTACCCCGTCTAAAAGGATAGGCCGTTAGTCTGCATGTTATAACTAGTTAGTTTTCAATGACACTAGAAAACGCTGGCGTAGGCGAAGAAGTAGCAGCGTATCTTATCCAAATTTTATCCCTACATTTCATTTAACTGTTATCTTTATAAATGGAGGAATTTTTAGCGTTGTATCACTGAATTTCACCACAGTATCCCTCTACCTCTCTTCATAACCCTCCACTCCCAAAGGAGCATAGGCCTTCAACAAACACATGCCAAGTCCTCCTGTCCCGTGCCATCATCTCAAGTTCTTTCCATGTTCTCCTCATCATTTTCACCTCTGTTTCCAACTCTCTTCTCCATGTACTTCTTGGTCTTCCTCTGCCTCTCTTGCCCTGGGGGTTCCAGAACAAGGACTGCCTTGTAATGCTATCAACAGGTTTTCTCAGTGTGTGTCCTATCCATCGCCATCGTCTTCTTCTCATCTCTTGTTCCACTGGCACTTGTCTAGTTCTTGTCATCAGTTCCACGTTGGTAACCTTGTCATACCATTTTAATCCCTCTATTCTATGCAAGCACCCATTTATGAAAGTCTGTAGCTTTTTGGTTGTTGTCTTTGTTGTTCTCCATGTCTCCGAGCCATACAATAGGACTGACTTCACATTTGAATTGAAGATTCTTATTTTCGTGTTGGATCCGATTTCTCTTGATCTCCATATATTTCCCAATGCAATGAAAGCTCCTCTTGCCTTTTGTATTCTTATTTTGATATCGCTGTCTGTCCCTCCAACTTTGTCTATATTACTGCCAAGATATGTGTATGATTCTACATCTTGAATTGGTGTTTCTTCAAGTTCAACCCTGTTATCATTACCTGCATTTATTCTCATTATTTTTGTCTTTTCCCTGTGTATTTTCAGACCCAATTGCTGTGACCTCTCATCGAGTGTTTTCAATTTGTCCTGCATCTGATTACGGTTATGGGACAGAAGAGCCAAGTCATCAGCAAAATCCAGATCATCCAACTGCTTAGTCAGAGTCCACTGGATTCCATTTCTGTTGTGTGTTGTCGATGATCTCATAACCCAATCTATTGCCAGCAAGAAAAGAAATGGAGACAAGAGGCATCCCTGTCGCACTCCTGTTCTTATCCCAAACGGTTCTGTAAGCTGTCCTTCGTGAAGAACTCTGCATGTCATGTCTTCATATGTTTTCTTTATTAAATTAATGATCTTCAGGGGAACTCCATAATGCCTCATCAATTTCCAAAGTGATTCTCTGTCTACACTGTCAAATGCCTTTTCGTAGTCCACAAATCCGATGTATAGTGGTGAATTCCATTCCAGACTTTGTTCAAACTATTATTCTCAAAGTGGCTATCTGGTCTGTACATGATCTGTTTTGTCGAAAACCTGCTTGTTCATCTCTCAGTTTCTTGTCTATGGACTCTTTTAATCTCTCAAGGATAATCCTGTTTAATACTTTTCCTGGCACTGATAGTAACATTATTCCTCTATAATTTGTGCACTCTTGTAAATTTCCCTTCTTAGGCAACTTAACCAGATATCCTTCCTTCCATTCTGCTGGTATCTCTTCCTTTTCCCAGACTTTACCAAGTAATTTATATAACATCTCTGTAGCCGTGTCGATATCTGCTTTGATGGCCTCTGCTGGAATGCCATCAGGTCCAGACGCTTTTCCCTCTCTTAGAAGCTTTATGGCTTTCTTTATTTCTTCCTTCGTTGGTCTTTCACCGTTAATTTGTAGCTCTTCTTCTGCTGGCTGGATGTCCGGCGGGTTTTGTGGAGCTGGTCTATTGAGAAGGTCCCCAAAATATTCTGTCCACCTCTTCATTTGCTCTTGTATATTGCTGAGCAGTTTCCCATTCTTGTCTTTTATGAGGCAACTTGTTTGCTTGTATTTCCCTGTTAGCTTCTTTGTGCTGCTATACAGTTCTCTCATATTTCCTTTGGCTGCAGCATCTTCTGCCTCTCTTGCCAACTCCTCAATATACTTCCTCTTGTCTCTTTTGATACTTCTTTTTACTTCTTTGTTTGCTTCTGTGTACACTTCTTGAGCCTTGGCTTTGGAGCTTCTAGTTTTGCTTGTGTTTAACTCTGCTTTCTTGTTTTTTCTGTCTTTTATCTTATTGATGGTTTCTGTTGTTATCCATGCTTTTTGTTGTCTTTCCCTTTTCCCCAGTATTTCTTCACATGTCTCCTTCCATACTGTTTTGACCTGCTGCCAATAGTCTTCTGTATTTTCTACATCTTCCAGCTGTTGGAGCACTTGGAATTTGTTGGATACTGTGACCGCAAATTTGTCTCTTGTTTCTTGATTTCTTAGCTGTCTTACATTAAACTGTTGTCTATAATTTTGCATTGTTGCATATCTCTTGAGTTTCATTTTTACTTTGGCTATCAGAAGATGGTGATCTGATGCCACATCTGCTCCTCTATATACCTTTACATCCTGCAATGATGATCTAAACTTCTTGTTTATGCATATATGATCAATCTGATTTTCTGTTCTATGGTCTGGTGATATCCATGTTGCCTTGTGTATTCTCTTATGTGGAAACATGCTTCCTCCTATAGCCAGTTGATATGAAGCACAGAAGTTTGCGAATAGCTCTCCATTTTCATTCATTACTCCTAGCCCATGTTTTCCCATGACTTCTTCAAATCCAGTGTTGACTGTACCTATCTTTGCATTCATGTCACCCATCAAAATTGTGATGTCTCTTCTTTTTACTTTATCCATAATTTCCTGTAGTTTAGTATAAAATGCTTCTTTCACAGACTCTTCTTTGTCATTAGTTGGTGCATAACATTGGATGACATTTACATGAATTTTCTTTTTAGCTGTTTTGAAAGAAGCTGTTATTATTCTGGGTCCAACAGCTTCCCATTCAATTAGTGCTTTCTGTGCTTCTTTAGATAACATAAGAGCTACCCCTTCACTGTGGTGTGAACTTTCGTCTTCATGTCCTGAGGACAGCACCAATTCACCTGTGATGAGTTTCTTCCTGTCTACCCCCTTCCACTTTGTTTCACACATTCCCAGAACCTCGATTTTGTATTCCCTCATTTCTGCTGCTACTTGCGCCACTTTCCCTTGTTCGCTTAATGTCCGAACATTCCAGGTGCCAAATCTGGAAGTTCTCCTAGAAGAAAGAAGGTTAGTCAGCAACACAGACTCCTTTCGGCTTTCTCTGTGTTGCATCATACGCCTCCCCGCGAGAGGACCTTCCCCTGTCTTGGATGGCTGTGTTTTATTTTCTTTATAAGGAGCCGCGCTAGCGTAGTGGTTACAACACCGCTCTGGCGACCGGGTGATTCAGGATCAAACCCGGGCGACGGCATTTGAGGATTTTTCGTCGACCGGGAATTGGACTGGATTAACTCGAGACCTGGCGAGGACATTTGAAGGAGTGTCGTCGACCAGGGATTGGCGGCTCCTGAGCCGACCCAGCTGCAATGGGTACCTCCGAAATCGGAGAGTATTTGCCTGAATGGCGAGGGACACCTGTCTCTGTACAAGTAAAAAAGGGATACTCACGTAAAATCAATGTCAGGTTAGACATAGTAATAACCTGAGATTTCGCCTCGAGTATTAGCGGGCGTACGAAAAAAAAAAAAAAAAAAATTTTCTTTATTTGACTTGTCCATATTTGTTGAAGTTTTTTGTGGTTTAAAATTTTTTTACAGGATGGTGTAACCGGCCCCATGCCCAACCCTCCTTAGTCGCTTTTTACGACATGCTTGGTAGGGGACAGTGTTACTATTCTTTGCTCCCCTTTCGGGCCCCGGTAACACACGGGTGTCTACCTCTCTTACCCTGGGAATTCCAGAACAAGGACTGCTTGGTAATGCTATCAGCAGGTTTCCTCAGTGTGTGTTATATCCATATCCAGCGTCTTTTTCTCATCTCTTGTTCCACTGGTTCTTGTCATCAGTTCCAATTAGTCATCTTGACCTATCACTTCAATTCTTCTTTCCTAAGCAAGCACTCATTTATGAAAGTCTGTAGCTTTTTGGTTGTTGTTTTTGTTGATCTCCATGTTTCAAGCCGCACAATAAGATTTAATTAACGTTTGAATTTAAGATTCTGAGTTTTGTTATGGACACCTTCTTCGTATACTCCCAGACGTCTACCTGAATATTTTTAAAGAAAGCAGTGGTCAGCATGAGATTATTTATATATCCATAGACTTTATTTCTTTTGATATCCACATATTTCTGAATATATTCGTTGCTGATCTGTAAAACTTATAAGTGGAAAGATAACAGCAAGAGATGGACAGGAAAGAATCTATCAGAGTGCGCCATCAAGACAAGAGACATAAAATGTTGGAGATCCATTGCAGCCAACCTTCGATGCAGAGATGGCAGCTGATGATGATGATGATAAAAACTGATGGGATTTTAAAAGATCTTATTACTTGCATATAGTAAACAGAACACAATTTAAAATCAGATCCTATTATGTAAAAGATGAGGGTAGTCTCATTGCAGATACTGCAATAGGGGAGTGAAGTGTTAGAGAAATCACCTATACTCGGTCTCAGCTTTATGAGTTGGGGTGGACCAGTTCCTTTCCGCACTGCCTTTGCGCCCTAACTCAATAGTGCAGTTAGGTACCCATTTTTACAGCTGGGTAGACTGGTAGCATGGCGTGGTTTTGAACTGTCCTTTGACCGTGAGAAGCCATCACTCTAGCTCCTCTGCCACTAGGACACTCGTCAATGAACATATGGTCACAAAATTAGTCTTAACTTTCTGTTTATGCAAAAGATGACTTAATTAGAAATCTAAAAATCAGTCTGACCACATCATAATGTATTATCCAACTAAATCTATTGACTAACTCATGATAAATAAATTACTTATGTAGAAATTTCATTTTACTTTTTTTGTATGTCTCAAAATTAAGTTGAGTCAATACACTAATACAGAATGTCTGAAACATATGTTTAGCAGCTCTGTCAAGATTCAAATACTTTTCCCACATACACTGTAAAAATGCTAGAATTAAATGGTGACGGTTTTGAGCTGCACTGTTTCTGTAATTTTTAAAATTTATTCTGTAATTTTTGCTTGCACTGGGACCTTTTAAAAAAATAATCTGACTGTCAAATATCTGTATGAATCCGTCAGTCCCAGATAACCTTCATATAAGCTTTACCTGATGCATCAAGAGAGTTTGAGGTTGCTCCTGGTCCATCATACTATCAGGGATAAATTCAAAGAACTGTGTCCTTGGGTGGAGAAGGTATCGAGTGGGAAGCTGACGAGGCCAAATGTTGATTCCCAATAACCCCTCCGATGCAGCATAAATTGGTGAGTATAATGGAACACCTTTATGTTTACAAGGAAATATATGTAAAACAATTTATATCATTACTTATTCGCAACTCAGTTACCACTATCATCATCATCACCATCCTTAATCTTCAGCATGCTCAAGGACACATAAAGCAAAGTCATATTCTACATTCAATCGCGTCTTTAGCCTGTCTTCCCTTTTTTCTTGTTTTTGACTTGTAGGTTTGCCTCAAAAGGTTTATGTGTGTGCTACTAATCTACCTTTTCCTGTACTTACTTACTTAGTTGTTTCTCTACTACCTTGGGGTGTACAGGTTTGTCAGAGAGGACACCTTACTATCCCATCACCTGTCTTTTTCCTGACCTGATTCCAATCTAGTCATCGTCCTTTAGAGACTGTCTAATGTTGTCCTCCCAGCGAACTCTGGGTCCCTGGAGGTCTGGATCCCTGGCTCTTGGTTTCCCATATTTGTCGTGGTGGCTGATATTCTCCCATTCTGCATACATGGCCAAACCATCGCAATTACTGGAACATACGTGGAGCTGTATACAGCCTTTTCCTTTACGCTTCTAAATAATACCAGCTACCTCTCATTTCTGACAACTGTCTCTTTTCAAATCATGCTTTATTAACTCATTAAAGTGATAAACAGCAGCTGTAAGAATTAGCAGCCAAATAGGAATGTTTCAGCAATTAAAAAAGGGTGTCAGGCAGGGATGTGTGCTGTCACCGTTCAATCTGTACAGTGAAAATATAATAAAATATAATGAGATCACTAGAGGACATGCCAGGAATATCATTTGGTGGACATAATATAAACAACTTGAGATACGATGATAACACAGTCTTAATAACAAAAAGTGAAAAAGAGCTGCAGGAAATGGTTGATACAATAGTGATAGAAAGTGAAAATAAAGGCCTCAGCCTTAATAGCAAAAAGACAAAAGTACTGGTCTCTCACAGAAAAGGGCTTCCCCAGAATGCACTATCAAAGTAAATGGAACAGTTTTAAAACAGGTCAATAAATTCAAATAGCTGGGCACATGGATGGAAGATGCATCTCAGAAATGAACAGCAGAATAGCTTAGGCAAAAACAGAATTCTATAAAATGAACAGTATTTTATGCAATAATTCTTTGTCATTGGAAGTAAGAAAGAGAATTCTTCAGTGTTATATAGAACTAATCCTGATAGATGGAAGTGAGTCATGGACAATTAGTAAACAAGTTGGGAAGGCACTAGAGGCCACAGAGATGTGGTTTAACAGAAGCATGTTAAAAATACCATGGACAGCCAAAAAGAGTAATGAGGATGTTCTGAAAGAGGCCAATGTGCAAAGGAAACTTATTTCACAAGTTAGAAAGAAGCAATCCACTTTTTTTGGGCATTTTAATGAGAAAAGGAAAGCTGGAATATATCGTAACAACAGGTAAGATTGAAGAAAAAAGAGATAGGGGAAGACAAAGAGAGCAAATACTGGACAGTTTAACATCGTGGCATGGAAGGAGGTCAACAACAGAATTGATCCTGTACTTGAGAAAGGAAGTTGTGGAGAGACATGCTCTCCTAAGCCACTAGGCATGGTACTTAAAGAAAAGAAAGTGATATATAAAAAATAGTTACTGGTTACTGTTCAGTGCAACTGGGCACTGGACTTATAAAAATTATAGAAAGAGAGAAGCGTATTTAGTATCAAGCTTTGGCTACTAGATAAGAATGTTAGAATATCACAGGCCAAGATGTTGAACAAAACACATCCTAATTATACTCCTCAACTGATGTCTGTAGTTTATTCTTTTATGTTTTCTAAATACACAATGGGCCAAAAACATCAGGACACCCTTTAATATTTTTTACATTTTGTTTTATTCATTCATTATTGTATTAACCTGGAGTATTGCACATATGTAAGCTTGTTATAAAATCTGTGTCGTGAAGCATTCAAGTTTGACATTTTTCAGCTCAGATGTTTGGCCTGGTTTTAAGGACTATCTTCATTGCACATGGATAACACCATCAGTGCTCCGATCTCCTCCCTTAGATCACACGAGGAGAATCTCAGCACAGTGCACAAACTCCTTAGCACCGGCGAGAGTCCCGATATGTGTATATAGGAACCACACATTTTATAAATATTTTGTGGTGGGTAGGTTTCTAATTTTTAAATTTTGCCAGGGCAGCAGCTTTCCAGATAGGCCTACTCTTTACGATTTGCAACTGCTGTGGGATTTTTAACGTATGCAACTTGCAGACAAAGACCTCCTATTTTTCGCCCTTATCTGAAAATGCTAGGCATCCGGTCTCACTACCCTTGAGACTGGGAGGAGGGGGGGTGTATGATATCTCTAGGACCACTGGTTCTGACAAAAGATTTCCATAAATTATATTGTCTCAACTGGGAATCGAACCCAGCAATTCTAGAATTCAAAGCAGCGGATACCATACCTCTTAGCCACTCAGACCCCATAACTGATCAGATGTCTAAATGTAGAGTTCTCCAAAATTTCATAATGTTTCCATTATGTCTTTAAAAGTGGTGAAAATGTTAGAAATTCTTCTTCAAGTACCATGCCTGGTGGCGTAGGCAATCACGTCTCTCCACAACTTCCCACCTTCAGTACTGTTTATCAATTCTGTTGTTTGACTTCTGTCCATGCCATGACGTCAAACTGTCCAGTATCGTCTCTCTTTGACATCCTCTATATCTTTTACCTTCAATATTTCCTTGCTGTCATGATATACTCCAGCTTTCTGTGAGAAATTTGATAGCCCAAAGATGTCAGAAATAAGAAAACATTCTTTTTTTGTTTTTCTTCAGCACCATGGTTAATAGTTACATATGTGGGTGATAGCCATGAAAGAGAAGGAAAAGACAAAATAGAGGTACAGAGGTCTGTATATGTATGAGGAAGTTTAGTTAACATAAATAGTATAAGTGTAGGGAACATTCTTTATCACTGTCCTCGACTGACACCAGCAGTATGATGCACACTGTTTCATTTGAGATGAGAAGAAGACGCTGGGAAACCTGTTGATAGAATTACAAGGCAGTCCTTATTCTGGAATCCCCAGGGAAATAGAGACAGAGGTAGACCAAAAAAACACATGGAGAAGAGAGCTAGATACAGAAGTGAAAATGATGAGGAAAACATGGAAAGAATGTGAGCTGAAGGCAGATGACAGGAGGATTTGGCATGTGTTTGTTGAAGGCCTATGCTTCTTAGGGAGCTAAAGGGTATTGATTGTATCATTTGTATTTGGTGCCTCTTGCTAAAAACAAACTTGACATTTGTACCTTTCAAGTATCCATTTCTAAGCTTTTCTGCATATAAATCAAAAGTTCCAGTGTCTGCCCCAACAGCTATGTGAAGCTCTGGCCAAATCCTGAGAGCTAAGCTCTCCCTGCCTGCTTTGACAGCCTCTCTAATCTCATAGGCTCGTTGAGGATTGGGTGACATCAGGGTGTTCAGCTGCTGCCTTACTGAGTGATCAATGTTTAGGTCAGGGTCAATCTGCCCCTTTTCAATGTCTCTGGTAAGTTCTGGAAGTTTCTGCTCTAGAGTGCACAGAGCATTGAAGATTATGGAAGAGAAGTTTGCCTCAATCATGCCAACATGGGGGTCTAGTAAAGCAAAAAGTAGATAGAGGTAGAGAGCTTCTGGTTCAGATCTAACTTCATAAGCTGGAGGAGGAGTGGTGTAAATGTGAAGCAATCCTTTTGATCTGTAAATATACAATAACAATTATAATACAACAAATCATATGTACATATCTTTACCTGTATAGTCTTCTTTAATGTAATTACAAAAAGGTACCACAAAAAAGTATGGACATAATAAAACAAACAACAGTTCTTTAATCATGATTTATGACAAGGTTGAATCAGAAATATGTAAAAAGATGCAAGAGCGTAAGAAAGATAAGTAGGAAGTGATGTGTTAGAAAGAACCCTCAAGCCCAAGGACTGTCAACTTCTTTTTTTTTCTTCTAAAAACAGCAAAAGGCTAAGGACAATCACTCCTCTGCTCTGAAGACAACAAATGTGAAAACAAAGATTAACTTGTGTCACAGTATGTCTTACGACAACTGTGACTCACCAGTGCTTTGTAGTAGTTAAGTATTACTGACAGGCACCGAGTTAAAATATGATGTGATGCTGTGAAATGTGTAATATATCAGCATATCTAATTTAGAGAAAATAAAAAACCCTTTAGGGGAGCGGCAGCACCGCAATACAAGTCAACCTTTTAAAACATGTGAAAACTAGAATAAGTCAATTTTCTTGTAATTTATAATCTCCTGAATCTAAACTCGTTGAAATCAATTGTCAGAACACATTCTACACAATTGTATTGTAACTTTGAAAATTGTATTTTTTTAAGAAACTGTGCTTTTTCTGACGAAAACCAAGACTGTCTCAGAACAGTGTCTTCCGTGTTACTAATTTTCTTATGACTTGCTTGTTTACTTATCAATCTATGTAGCTGCGCTGGTGTAATGGTTACCACACTGCGCTTGCGATCGGGTGATCCAGGTTCAAGCCAGGGCGAGGACATTTGAACGAGTGTCGTCGACCGGGACTTGGACTGGATTAATTCAAGCCCTGGCGAAGACATTTGAAGCAGTGTCGTCGACCAGGGACTGGCGGCTCCTGAGCCGACCCAGCTCTAATGGGTACCCTCCGAAGACAACAAGTATCTGCCTGAATGGCGAGTGGACACATGTCAGTGTACAGGGAAAAAAGGTATACTCACGTAAAAATCAGTCTCAGGTTAGATATACTAACCCTAGATTCTCACTTGCCTCGAGTAATAGCGGGCGTACGTTTAAAAAAAATATATGTATAAAAATTTATCAATCAAAATGAGATTAGGCACACATATTTTCCACTGCATTTTAACATTGTCAAGTTAGATTTATGATGCTTTATCAAAATGTTAATTTTCTGAAAGCAATGTAAAATTTAGCAAAATATTTTACTATTTTTAGATACTAACTTTAAAGTTCCATAGCTTTGGATCTACTAAACTTATCAAAAATCTAATCGACAGAAGTTTTAAAATATAATGATAACGGTGATCTTCCAAGTAATATTGATGCTGATAACTCAAAAAATAAAAAAGCCTTAATGAATTAAAATACAGCATTACAATTTAATATTTTAGACATGAAAAGACCTTGAACTGATTGCGTGAGACAAGAGGACCTTGCAAGAATGTTAGTGATAAGGGTGGATTTGTGCTGAAGTGGTAACTTGCCACCCTTATCGACACCTGGTGTTAAAGTGTAAGATGTAGGTGTCTTCTCTGATTTAGGATGTTGCTGTGTATGTGGTAGTGGAACAGTTCAATGGGTTATCACACAGGCAACATGACGTGTAGAGTCATAGAAAGGGTAACTTCGTTGTATAAGTTTCTTTCATTTATTGCACGCCACAAAACAGTCATGATACTTATGACATCAACATGGTTAACGAGTTCAGCAAGATGATATGGCACATTGAAAACAATTTCTGTAGTCAGCAATGATAGCTGTTGTATATATGCGTCATAAGACATCACAGTTCAATAGATTCAGAAATTCATCAATCATCGAGTGCTAGTTCGTGAAGCTGTATAAATAATAATAATTTCTATAACTTCTGCAACAGTGTCAGCTACAGATCTTCAATGTTCATAAACAATAATAAATGCTCCCATTCTGATGCTAGCAGATCAGTTGTATACAATAAGTCCGTTCACTGTCTGCACGTGAATAGCATACATGGGCTACAGGTCAGCTCGACCTTTATAATGTTCCTAAGTCTAACCATCTGACTTGGACGTGATCTCTGATATAACGAATCCTGGAACACAGACAACAGTCTTGTTGGTCTAGAGCGACCCATATATATTTAACTAGTTCAGGTATACAGATACCGGTGACTTAATCCTAGTCAAAGTACCTCTCCATTTTGCATCACACAGGCGAGCAAATAGGCGACAAAATGACGAACCTCTAGACGATAGCATAAAGTTCGATACAAGAGGAATTACCTTATTTCGGAAAATCAACCATGAACATATGCCTCCAGGCAGGCTGCATAATACTGGGAAATAGTCTAGTTAGCTAACTAACTCACTAAGACACTGTATTTCCCTCAGAGAATCACAAGACGCAGTTGCGTCTGCTCGCTTCTTAAACCATTTCTAAACTGCCCCAACTGGGCGGAACACACAGAACGAACTCCCGGTTTGACATGCGCAGAACGACAATCTCTGAGTTGCCGTTCACAATAAGACGATTCGAAGAACATTCGAGATAAAAGTCTTACACAGTCGCGCCTTTTATGGTCATGAAAAGAAGCGTTAAGAAAGGTTTCAGACATCTACCATAGTTGACTGATACTACCAAATAAGGAGATGTGGTCACGCTTCGTTCAAGAAATTATAGACCGAACGTGTCTCTATACAAGAGAAGGCAACTCCTAACAAATTGTAGTCTCGATAACTCGGATTATGTCCCTTTGACCATAGAAAACATAATACACACTTCAGTCAAAAAAATGATCATACATATGAAAAAATGTTTATACAAACGAAAAATAATAATGATCCGTGCGTAACATTACCGCACCCTCCCTGGAAAAAAAAAAATGGGACATTTTTTTTTTTTTAAATCCTGGAGCCGGAAAAAAATCTAGGCTCCTAACGCACGTATGATGCGTGGATATATACCTAACAAATTAGCTCAACGCATGGAGCGACACTGAGATCATATCTCAGATCCTTAGAGAAAAAATTTATCTAAGTATACGCTGATATATTCCAGGAAGGTGCCACCAACACACGCCACAATGATGGCAACAACATAATGACAATCAAATTATACTCATACCAATATATGAAATTAAATATATTATGTGTTATCATACAATGTGTTGCAAATAGCGGTGTAATTTACTAATATACCGCACTATATTATTACATTATATAAAGTAACAGTAATTAATAAGTAATACATGTGTTGCTCTTCGGTGACATAAAACATTCAATAGAAGAAGATGTGGACATCATCCGCTCCCAATGTAGGACAGGACTTGATATCCTCAAAGTTCCACAATGGACATAAACTCGCAGACTTCAATGATGTGCTGCGAAAATATCAATAACACAAATCTTAAAGACAACTGGTAAATTTCTTAATACAATCCTGAAAATAATTTATTTAAATGTGGCCGAGTGATCTTTTGGCCCGTATATCACTAACTAAGCCTTCTTAGATAATTACATGGTACAATGTTATAAATTTCCCTCAAAAAAAAAAAGTGAGACAAAATCTACTAACATGTCATTATAACATTGGACTGTATATCAGGAAATATATATATATGACAGAAGAATCATGTGGAATCGTGTGGACATCTGGACAGAATGTCTGCCATTACATTATCCGAACCACGGATAGCTCGAACCGAGAAATGAAATGGTTGAAGAGCTATGGCATAACGAGTGGACCTCGAGCTCTTCAAGTTTTTGCTCTGAATAGCAGTAAGCGCTTTCTGGTCGGTTTCCACAATGAAATGTGCGCCTAGAAGAAATCTTTGTAACTTCAGAATAGACCATACCATAGCCAATAACTCACGGTCTAAAACCGAGTAATTCTTTTCTGCAGCGTTTAATTTCCTAGAGATATACATCACCGGATGCAAAGTATCAGAATACTCCTGCATTAGTGCTGCCCCAATCCCTGTTGACGAGGCGTCACTTCGAAGAACAAAAGTCTTCTCAATAGTAGGTAACTTAAGAATAGGTGGAGATGAAAATAGGGCTTTAACCTGGTCCAATGAGGATTGACATTCTTTAGACCAGCGGATCAGATTAGGCGACCCATTCTTCAATAAAGTAGAAAGCGGTGCCATAATGGAGGACAGATTCGGAATGAATCGTCCGTAGAATTGAATCAAACCTAATAGACTCCTTACTTGTTTCTTCGTCTTAGGGACCGAAATGTTAAGTATTTTTGAAACATTGTGGTCCTCTGTCTTTAAAAGACCATGACCAACCCGATGACCTAGGAAAGAAATCTCGCTAAATCCTATAAAGGCTTTAGAGGGTTTTGCAGTCAAGTTATACTCGCGAAGAGTAGACAGTAATTCGTATAAACCCAAATAGTGATCTTCCCAAGAATCACTGAATAGACAGATATCATCTAGGTATGCTATGACATCTGTACGATATGCGAGAATTCGCCGCATCATGCGTACGAATGTAGCAGGGGCGTTCATAAGACCAAAAGGCATGAAATCCCATTGGAATAAACCCCTAGGTGTAGAAAAAGCTGTAAAAGGTTTGGCACGTTCAGTTAGCGGGACTTGCCAATAACCTTTAGACAAATCTAGTTTGGTAAAGAATCTAGAATTAGAAAGTTTATTGAGTAGCTCTTCTAATGAAGGCATAGGTTCAGCATCGAACTTCGTAACTTGGTTCAATTTGCGATAATCTACGCAAATGCGAATGTTATTATCCTTCTTTCGAACAATAACCATAGACGAAGAGTATGCTGAAGTGGATGGTTCAATGATTTCCAAACGTATCATTTCATCCAACTCTTTTTCGACTTGAGACTGGAAATGAATAGGTATTGGATATGGTCTGACTCTGATAGGATTGTGATCAGTTAGCACAATGTCATGTTCTATGACATGTGTGTGTCCCGGGATGTCTGTAAGAACATCCTGAAATGTTTGCAACATCGAAGAAACTTGTCGATGTTCCTCAGCGGAAAGATTTGGAGAAACGGTCACGTTTTTCCAAGATTCCGTAGAATAAAGTGGGACCATAGAAAGAGGAAGATTGACATCAGAAAAAGTAGTTTCCTCATCCTGTATAACTGACAGAGATGAGTACTGACCACGAGTTGCTTGTGAATTGTCCGTAGCCTGGAAAATAGGCTGCAAATAGTCAGGTCTTTCATAAAATTCTGTGAGCATATTTATGTGGAAAGTTTTATGCTTTCCATCAATATCGACAACATAGTCGACATCAGAAATTTTGGAGACTATTGCATATGGACCTTTCCATGCAATTAGAAGTCTGTTCTCCCTTGAAGGAAGTAGAACGAGAGCTTTGTCACCTGGACAAAGTTGTCGTAGACATCTATTCTTATTTGCAAACTGCCTTGCCTTTTCTTTAGCAAATTCTGAAGACGAAGTTGCTAGTTTGCATGCCTCGATGATCTTTTGCCTAAGAGCAATGACGTACTCATAAGAAGATTGAGTCTCATCGCTAATATTATCGGCAGTGATTAGATCGTGAAGTAAAGACATAGGGCCGCGCGGTTGCGCGCCAAAGACAAGTTCAAAAGGGGAAAACCCCGTATGTTCATTGGGCACCTCTCTATACGCAAAGAGAGCCGCGGGTAAGACCCTGTCCCAATCCTGAGGATGATCCTCAGTTATTTTACCAAGTAAAGTTTTCAGAGTCCTATTTAAACGTTCGACCAACCCATTAGACATTGGGTGATAGATACTGCTGAGAGACCTTTTAATGTGTAGCATAGACATTACCTGTGACATAGTGTCTGATATAAGTTGAGTGCCATGGTCTGACAATATTTCTCCGGGAAAACCCAAGCGAGAAAATATCAGCCAAAGAGCGTCTGCGATATCAGCAGTTGAGATGCTCTTGAGAGGTATTGCCTCTGGCCAACGTGTGCACATATCGACACATGTAAGGATAAATTGATGTCCTCTAGCCGACTTAATTCTAAAAGGACCGATAATATCTATTGCCATTTTTTGAAAAGGGCGAATAGGAATGTCAGCAGCCTGGATAGGCGCAGCATGTCGTGGTCCTTTAGATTTGCCCTCCTGACATACTTTGCAAGAGCGACAGTACATTCGTATGTCCTTGCTCACAAATGGCCAAAAGAAAGCCGCAAGAACCCTCGACTTTGTACGGGAAAAACCCATATGTACAGCACATTGCGAGTCATGAGCATGTTGCAATATTTGCAATCTCATGCTCTTAGGCACAAGAATTTGTGAATGAGTGGACGTAGTCGAGTCTTGTACCATACGTACAAGTACGCCGTTCTTCATAGAAATCCAAGATTTCCTATTAGTGTTCTGATTAGGATCACCTTTTTTTGCTAGAATGAAGAATTTTTGTAAAGAAGGATCTTCTTCTTGCAATTTGATAAATGAGTCACGTGTAATAGTCAAGTGACTATCTTGGTCATTTACTTCATCATTATTAGTTAATGAAGTTTGAGGTGGATCCAGAGCATGTGCTCTTGTGACCACCGCATTGGTAGCTTCAATGTTTTGCTCTTCCCAAACAGCAATCTGCTGTGGGGTACATTCCCTAACTCCGTGAATACGACCAATAATAAGGTCCGCAATAGGGTTTGGAAGTAGACACGCGTGGACCTCTCCCGTGAAGAAAGGAGTAGCAATGTGTATTATAGCAGTAGGATACTTTTCTAACGTGCCACCAAATGTGACACATTTGATGACTTTTCCTGTAGCACAGGATGGATCTACAAGAGATTGCCTAACGCCGACAGTAGTACATCCAGAATCAACAACACTGAGACTGGATTACTATTTACTAGCCCCTTATGTAATATAAGAGAACCTCTCCCATCATGAGCAACATTAGCAGGAAGAGCGGGCAAAGGATGACCACAGCTTAAAGTACTAACGGTTTTCGGATCAAATAAAGTACTGCATTGGATACATTTATTTGCCCTACCAAAATCAAAAGATGAGCATCCGATAGCATTATGGTCTTTATCATTATTAACCTGTTTATCTGCTCCCTGAGATTCTTGTTGAACAGAGTTTGTCTGTTGATATCTTTTTCTCTTATGTTGCGATCTACCGCGACCATTATTGCCTCTGCAATTATCATTAAAGTCCCTACTGTAATTTTTATCCTGGTTTGAGTTCCAGTTTCCATAACTGTCATTACTATCTCTATGCTGTTGAGAACCTCTATTATCTTGGTATTGAGGTCTCTGCATAAAATATTTTTCCTCTATACCGATTACCTTTGTGAAAATTTCTAAAGTTAACCGGAGTAGAATAACGTGTAGTATTAGGTTGTCTCCAGTTCTGGGAAGAAGAATCACCCTGGAATTGATCACTATGGTTCTGGGCATAATTACGATTACTCTTTTTATTGAAATTTTTCTGGCTACCCTGAAATTTACGCATAAAATTTGGGCCATAAGGTGCTGCCGAAGCAACTGGCAGACCTTCTTTCACCTTAGAGTTACTAATGGTTATGTGCGGATGCGCAGTAACATACTGGCTACAGTATTCTTCCATTTCTTTTATGTTTTTAGGCTTACGCTCATGAAGAAAAGATAGAAAAGCTTCATTAACAGAAGACATAACCTTATCTCTAAGTAGTAAATCCATAAGAGCTTCAAATGTATTTTCTGTCTTAGACAACTCAACCCATCGTAAAAAAGTAAGACGGATGCCTGAGATGAATTCAGAGAATTCAACTCCAGTTTCTGGTAACATGGTTTTAAATTTAAGACGATATCCGTCCTCGTTAAGTTGGTACTTCTTTAACAATGCCGCCCTGACAACCTCATAGTTGTTTTTGTGTCAGGCACATCTACCATACTCAACAAAGTCAAAGCATCACCTCTAAGTATCTTGGACAGATGATACACATATAATGTTTTATCTATATTATGCACATTACATGCACTTTCAAATCTATCTAGATAAAATGTTATATCATCGATTGAGGGATTAAATGCTGGTAGATTAAGCTTGAAATCCTTAGCATTAGTCTTATTTGACACCTTATTTGCATCATTAGCATTACCAGTGTTCAATAACTTTAACTTCTCTAACTCTAAAGCTAAGATTTTTTCATCATGTTCCATTTTTGCTTTTCTCTCATCAGCCTCTCTTTGTAACCTTCTTTCTTCAGCCTCAGCCTGTAACTTTCTTTCTTCAGCCTGGGCCTGTAACTTTTTTCCTTCAGCCTCTATTTCAAGTCTCTTATTTTCAGCTTCTTTTTCAAGTCTCTTATTTTCAGCTTCTTTTCAAGTCTCTTATTTTCAGCTTCAGCCTGAAGCCTCTTCTCCTGAGATTCTGCTTCTCTTTTTTGTTTTTCCATTTGAAATCTTTTTTCCTCCACCTGCATCTGCAGTTTCTTTTGTTTTATTTCAGCCTCTATTCTCTTTTGTTCAGTTTGTTCTTTCATTTTCTTTTCTTCCGACTTCAATGCCTTGGCATATTGAACAGTCGCAAATTCTTCTAATTTATCACCTGTCTTCCCAAGGGCTTTACCCTGCTCAATAAAGTACTCAAATGTAGACATGATGTCCAAAATGTGAGTACAGAACCTGAAATAATTAATTATCTTATTTCAATGTTAAATAGCAACAAGACTTAATAAAGTGCTTGTATAATCTCTATGTTGAACCCAATCTCTGTGGGAAACAGGAGTTGACACCAACTTGTATTATCAAATGTATAATAATATCACAAGTCACCTCTTAATTAACAGTGCACTACCCAAATCAGTGCATAATCATCAGTTATTTATCATAACTGCACTACAATAGTGCATAAGCAAAAAACACCAGTTTGTTATGATAAGTGCACTATAGACCAATAGTGCATGAGCATATATCAACAATAGTGAAAGCTAACTATGCAAGAACTATGTAAACAATAACAAGACAATGTAAAACAATAACAAAGGTCATCAACAATGTAAACAATAACAAAGATCAAAGTCAATGTAAACAACAACAAAGATCAGAGTCAATGTAAACAATAACAAAGATCAGAGTCAATGTAAACAATAACAAAGATCAGAGTCAATGTAAACAATCAACAAAGATCAAACAATACGAAAACATTCGCATAAGTCAAATACACAAACAGCAAAACTAAAAAGAAATATGCGAAGATATGACTAACAAATGACGCTACAGTGTATACACAAAAATATACGTAAAGAACTGAATAATAGCAAAGGGGAGACCTACAAATACAAACAATCGAAATCGAAACTAAAAACACAAAGAAAGAGAGAGAAGAAAAAAGAAAAAAAATATATATATACAAGAAACAAAAATAAAGCACAACTCGTCACAACTAAACAGATATAGCAACGATTGTCGCTAGCAAATTTCACTGTAGGAAATTCGCACAGTCCCTAACGAAAACGCTAACAGTAGAACCTCTGTGACGTGGTATCTTCTACTGTAAGACTCCGCCCAACCGAGAAAACCCGCTGAAATATAAACATATAAATATACAAATAACAAATAACATATAACATATAAACATGTATCATGAAAACAATAGGAGAAAGTGTGAAAGTACAGAAGGCTCAGTTAGAACATAAGGGCACAGTTCACAAACAAAACAGGCCACTTAACTTCTATAAATCCAGCGTCAGCACGGTGCAGAACAGGATGTAATCAGCATTCTGAGGATAATGATCCAACGTTGATTAACTTCTGCTCCCATAAACAGCCATGACGAAGGAAATGAGCTTCTAATACTGCAACAGTTGTTACGGCACTTGACCTTCTGAATCTTCTAAATTGATTTAACCGGCACTTGACCTTCTGAACCCGCAACAGTACCCCTGACCGGAACAGTTGTTACGGCACTTGTCCTTCTTTTCACCAGATCAGGAAATCCATTCGCTCGGTACTTGTCCTTCTAATTTTACATAAACTTCAATATTGCCGAGCAGCGCCGGGTAGTTTCAAAATCAGCAACTGTCAGAAAATCCGGATACTTTCAATAAAATTTCTTGTAAGGTGGTAGTTGATGCTGTAGTTGTATCTAGTATGATGATGATGTCTGGGTTTGCTGACCCCCTTGATAGCTGGAATCAGAGTGAACCAACCTATGGCCACCAAAAATGATATGGTGCGCCAAAATATCAGATGATAGAACCAGCTCTGGCCACCAAAAATGATAAGGGTGGATTTGTGCTGAAGTGGTAACTTGCCACCCTTATCGACACCTGGTGTTAAAGTGTAAGATGTAGGTGTCTTCTCTGATTTAGGATGTTGCTGTGTATGTGGTAGTGGAACAGTTCAATGGGTTATCACACAGGCAACATGACGTGTAGAGTCATAGAAAGGGTAACTTCGTTGTATAAGTTTCTTTCATTTATTGCACGCCACAAAACAGTCATGATACTTATGACATCAACATGGTTAACGAGTTCAGCAAGATGATATGGCACATTGAAAACAATTTCTGTAGTCAGCAATGATAGCTGTTGTATATATGCGTCATAAGACATCACAGTTCAATAGATTCAGAAATTCATCAATCATCGAGTGCTAGTTCGTGAAGCTGTATAAATAATAATAATTTCTATAACTTCTGCAACAGTGTCAGCTACAGATCTTCAATGTTCATAAACAATAATAAATGCTCCCATTCTGATGCTAGCAGATCAGTTGTATACAATAAGTCCGTTCACTGTCTGCACGTGAATAGCATACATGGGCTACAGGTCAGCTCGACCTTTATAATGTTCCTAAGTCTAACCATCTGACTTGGACGTGATCTCTGATATAACGAATCCTGGAACACAGACAACAGTCTTGTTGGTCTAGAGCGACCCATATATATTTAACTAGTTCAGGTATACAGATACCGGTGACTTAATCCTAGTCAAAGTACCTCTCCATTTTGCATCACACAGGCGAGCAAATAGGCGACAAAATGACGAACCTCTAGACGATAGCATAAAGTTCGATACAAGAGGAATTACCTTATTTCGGAAAATCAACCATGAACATATGCCTCCAGGCAGGCTGCATAATACTGGGAAATAGTCTAGTTAGCTAACTAACTCACTAAGACACTGTATTTCCCTCAGAGAATCACAAGACGCAGTTGCGTCTGCTCGCTTCTTAAACCATTTCTAAACTGCCCCAACTGGGCGGAACACACAGAACGAACTCCCGGTTTGACATGCGCAGAACGACAATCTCTGAGTTGCCGTTCACAATAAGACGATTCGAAGAACATTCGAGATAAAAGTCTTACACAGTCGCGCCTTTTATGGTCATGAAAAGAAGCGTTAAGAAAGGTTTCAGACATCTACCATAGTTGACTGATACTACCAAATAAGGAGATGTGGTCACGCTTCGTTCAAGAAATTATAGACCGAACGTGTCTCTATACAAGAGAAGGCAACTCCTAACAAATTGTAGTCTCGATAACTCGGATTATGTCCCTTTGACCATAGAAAACATAATACACACTTCAGTCAAAAAAAATGATCATACATATGAAAAAATGTTTATACAAACGAAAAATAATAATGATCCGTGCGTAACAGTTAGTAACAATTATTAAACAGCCTTGGTGAGGAGTGAACCTTCACACTTTAGACAAAAACTTCATAATGCCTATATAGAGTTGCTAAATTAAAAAAAGGTTGTTCCACCTGTCCAAAGATGTGTGAGTTAAAAGATCTTTCTACCTATCTGCATATGCTTAAAAAAGGAAGTGTGTACCTGTCTGGAGATGCTGAATTGGGTCCAACTGGAATGCCATTCACAGAATAGCGCCAGTTGGGATTATAAAATATCTTGAAGTCTTTGTTCAAGAATTTTATGGCTGGGAAGGACTCCACCATACACTTATATAACACAGAGATTCCCTGAAAAAGATGGTGGAGAAAAATACAGTTTCTCAGTATTTCAAATATCAAATCAAACATGCACTGTTGACTTATTTAAGAAACCTTTGCACTAAAAGAACAAAGAAAACTAGCAGAATTATTATTGTAACAGTCATTCTGTTCTGAAGAGTTAATTTTCTGGATATATTCATACATATAAACAACATATCACAGATGGACTGGCAGTGACCTGAGCCCTTGAGCAAAATTAAACAGATCAGGATTACTGATTCTAAATTTCTGAATTCCAGTTTTAATCATTTTCATAAAGTTCACTTTTAATTTTTAAAAACCTATGCAGAAAACACGAATGAGAAATTTAATCAGTCTTTACACTCTCCTAGGTTTCATTACAGTTTCAATGTGTACATAAAATGTAACACAGTTAATAATTCAATGAACAAATTTGAAATTTCTTGTTTATTTGCACTGAACAAATTTATACAAAGTAAAATAACAGACTTTAAAATTCCCACAATAATTTATGGTTAAAATATACAACTAAATATTGTCTTCTGTGAACATAACAATAAAGGTTCTCCAGACAATTAAATAATTATTCCTAGCCAATGTTTATAATAAGAGCTCAAAAACAGTTAAACTAGTATTTTAAAGCATCAGAATTGAGCTAGAGGGGCAGGGTGCTTGCTTCTTGAGGCATAGTTACTGGGTTTTAAACCTATTGGCATCACCCTCCAGTCTGCCCACCTGTAAATGGGTACCAGACTCTGCTTTAGGATTAGTGGTGGTAAAGGCAGCACAAAAGGAAACAGGTCACCCCACCTCACAAAGCTGAGACCTGGTGTAGTGAAAATTGTTAACAGTTCACTCCCCCATGGCAGTATTTGCTATGGGACAACCTTTACCATTATCTTTTAGAGCTGAACTTAGTTCACTACAAGTTTTTGCAATCCTGTTTATGACACTTTATTTGCCCATTTTTAGCTTGTGAGATACTTCGTTTTCAGCGGTAATGAGGATCCATGATTCTGGATAGCTCCGAGGATGACCTGAATCTTGACTTAACAGTTTTAAGTTTAGACAAAGATCACTTACATGTACAGTCTTTCAAGTATATGTTTTTCACACCTGACCTGAAAGGTTTTTCAGGCTTTTCATCATGAATGTGATAATCTGGCATTGCAGGGTTACATTTTTGGCAAAGTGTGAATTTACACGCACGGGATAAAGTCATATATGCTATATTATACCCCATTAAATATACTGAGCAAGGCAAAATTATACCTCGATATAGTATGGCAGGATTTGGGGGGGGGGGGGGGGGGGGGAAGTGAAGGAGTAATCTGGCCTGTGGCATCAGATTTGATCTTCCCAAACCTTTATCCTTTTACACAACTCATGGAAAAAACCCAGAAAGCTCAGCAGAACTCCTATGAAACTTAATCCTGGATAACAAAAACTACCTGAATCACCAATAACCAGATTAAGTACTTGTGCATAACACAAAGTGTGGATGTGACTAGGTGATGCTTCCTTCATCAAGGATTGTAATCTACAGTTGAGGACATTCACACTAACTGCTCCATTTAATGAATCACCCATACACTGCTTAAAATGTATCCCAACATCAGACAGGGATTAACCCAGTAAAGTGTTTAAGCTCTTACCACTGAAGTCATCAAGATTCAAAAGATTTGAGTCTTTCTTTGACCATGTTACCAATAACATATCATACATCATACATTAGTTTTCCATGTTTGTAACTGACAGGCTCTTGTTTTGACCTGTTAAAAGATCTTTATTTCTCTCAATCTCTCAACCTAGTATTTAGAAAATTTCTTAAACATCTTTTAATGAATGACTGTGCTCTATTTTGCGTAGTCCTTCTTCATATATCTGATCCATAAATCAGTAAAAAGATAAACATACCTCTAAAAAAAACATCCGGGTCTGTTTCATCACCATAGGAATGATGTTACTGTTGCCTGATGTTCCAGATGTGACAGCAAACACAACAGGATCTGTAGAGGTCAACACCTTCTTCTCTCCACTTATCATGCGGTGAATGTATCGTGAGTAATCTGGGTAGCATGTTAGTCTGTGAACCCGCAAAAAATCCTCTCGTGTCTTGACACTTACTAACTGTGGTCAATGAAAGAAAATGTTTCGTTTGAGCCCAGTGATGCCTACACAAACTTCCAAATACACAAGGTCAATCAATCAATACCCTTTAGCTCCCCAAGGAGCATAGGCCTTCAACAAGTACATGTCAAGTATTCCTGTCCTGTACCATCCGCTCAAGTTCTTTCCATGTTTTCCTCATCATTTTCACCTCTGTTTCCAGTTCTCTTCTTCATGTATTTTTTGGTCTACCACTATACTTGTAAATACACAAGGTACTGAAAGAAAATACTAGTTATACACAAGAACTAAAACATTTTTGACTGCACTGTTTAGCTTTTAAAAAATTTAACAATCCAACATATTGCAATTTTCAGTCAAGCTGCTTTATCTGGTTTTTAAAAATTAGATAACATCTACTCCCACTCATAAATAAAAAAAAGGAGTATTGCTCATGGATATGTTACAGTACATATGCTAAAAGTTATGATGGATGTGTAATATGCCTCTTCAGGCATAATTTCCTTTGAATGACATTCAAAGTACCATAACCAATATTATGGAATGTGATAGACAGCCCTAGGAATAATGAAAAGTGCCTGAAGAATAATGAAGAGTCTGTCCATTTATTACAGGTCCACAACCCCCTTATGTGAAGCCCTTGGGGCTATATATGTTTTGGAATTCAGAATTTGTTGAATGTCAGAACGGTTATACAGTATATGTATCATGTATTATGGTAACACCAAAGCGGGGTTTGTGGCAGAATGCCACAAGCAAACACATTAATATTCCTGGCAGCCAACTTTTCTGAATATTTACATTCATCTTCAATGTTCAGCTTGTTTCATGACCAACAAACCAGTCAGTGGTATACATTCAATTCTTTACTGTTGAATCCACTCTCTCAGCACACAGTCAAGATCTTAACCTTTTTTTTTTGCTCTATGGAATATTTTCCTATTTGTCATTAGTTTATAGTCGTCACTGTCAGTGTACAACTTCAAAAACTTGACTTTCTGTTTTTAAAAAGTTATATACAGTGATAACTCCCTTGCTATATTTTTCAGTAAGTTGCAGCAAAGACACACTATTATCAAGCTTCTGCAGTAACTCCATTTCTGCACTACTGATAATGACAGATGCTTCTTTTTCTTCTCATTGCTATCCATAGGGATATATGTAACTCTTTTTTTGACATTCATAATCATTTTCCTTTGTGCTGTTTTTGCAGCATGTAGCCACAACTACAGTTGGTTCTCTTGCAGGAAGCCTGCACCAAGCAGTCATATGCTCTTGCAGCAGTGGTTCTTTTTGACAATGTCACAATGAAATTAAACTCAAAATCACAAAAAAAGTACATGACAGCAAGAGACACATGAGTAGCTGGTGGCAATGCTGACACACAACTGACCATGTTATGCTCGAAAAATGAATGTATTTGTTGTTAATTTTATGATACCCTCACATTTACATTAACTTGTCTATTGTAATGCACTTGCACTAGTGTGGCAGTGTAGGTACATGGACAGGAAACATGATGCAACTGATGCCTCACATCTGCTTAGGTCATGTCATGCATATGTGTGGCGTTTTTGGGTCATGTCATGCATATGTGTGGCGTTTCCACACAAAAATTACAGTTTTCAGAGCTTTTTGAATTTCAATTTTTAGAGCTTTTTGAATTTCAGATAAGGGGATGCAAACATGTACAGGATACTACATGTTTACATTATATGAAATCTAAAGTAAATATTCTGAGTTACTTCAATAACACCAACAGAACAATACCAGGTTATGAGAAACTTTAACTGCATTATGAAATATAGGGACATCAAAAGAAATCAACTGTAACACAAAAATAAGAATGTTCAACTCAAATATTATGGCAATCCTATAGTATGACTCTGTAATACAAAGAACAACAAAAATGACACTCTGTAATGCAGAGAACAAAAAAAAATGACACGCTGTAACACAGAGAACAAAAAAAAAAAATGACACTTTAACACAGAGAACAACAAATATAACACTGTAACATAGGGAACAACAAAAATGACACTCTGTAACACAGGGAACAACAAAAATGACACTCTGTAACACAGGGAACAACAAAAATGACACACTGTAACACGGGGAACAACAAAAATGACACTGTTACACAGGGAACAACAAAAATGACACTGTAACACAGGGAACAACAAAAATGACACTGTCACACAGGGAACAACAAAAATGACACTCTGTAACACAGAGAACAACAAAAAATGACACGCTGTAACACAGAAAAATGACACACTGTAACAGGGAACAACAAAAAAAACCACTCTGTAACACAGAAAACAACAAAAATGACACTCTGTAACACAGAGAACAACAAAAATGACTGTAACACAGAAAACAACAAAAATGACACTCTGTAACACAGAAAACAACAAAAATGACACACTGTAACACGGGGAACAACAAAAATGACACTCTGTAACACAGAGAACAACAAAAATGACATTGTAACACAGAGAACAACAAAAATGACATTCTGTAACACAGAGAACAACAAAAATGACACTCTGTAACACAGAAAACAACAAAAATGACAATCAGATCATTACAGACTTTCATAAATAGATGCTTGCACAGAATAGAAGGATTCAAACACTCCTGCAATCTGACCAATGTGAAACTGATGGAAAGAACCAGACAACTTCCAGTGAAACAAGAGAAGAGGAGAAGGTGCTGATGTTGGATAGGACATAACAAAACCAGCTGGTAACATTACAAGGCTGCCCTTGTTCTGGTATCCCTTAGGTAAGAAAAACTGAGGGAGACCCAAAAACACATGGAGATCAGAACTGAAAACAGACTTAAAATACATATGGAAAAACCATAAACAGATGGCACGGAATAGGAAGACAGCGTGAATTTGTTTTGGCCTGTGCTCTTTAGCAAGTTGAAAGACAGTGAATGAGTTAATCTCACCCCCATATCTTTGCTGTATTCTGTGTCCAGATTGTCTTTAATCTGTTTAAGCAGAAACTGTGTCTGAGCTTTCTCCACATTTTTGGTGGCCTCTTCAAGCCTGTATCTCATGATTCGGCCTATGACAGTCAGGCTCTGAATAGCAGTATAATGTTTTGCTGCATCCTTGAAACTCTGGTCCGGGTACACCTTGTGGCGCTTTATATCCCACACCACATAAGAAAGACCTGCCAGTCCTACAGAAGTGACACCTGTAAGTGATATAAATGAATGGTTATATCATGGCTAGATTGCAAGAAGTATTCCTTAAGCCACCTCAGCAAGAGGACTGGAATGCAATATGTACTCTCAATTTCCTAACAAGTCTAAAATATATGCCAAATACATACTTTCTTCTTTTCTGGCCCTAGCACATCAGGATTATAGAATACTGACAAATTTTCTACATTTGGAATGTTTTGTATTCCATTACATGTTCTTCCTGCTACCCGTTGCAATTTTTCTTTGGTACTCTTCCATATTTCTCTGTTCCCTTTTATCCTGGATGTTTTCATCTCAGGGCCACATCTTCTTCAAATGCTTCCAAACATCAACTTGAATATTCTTAAAGACAGCAATAATAAGCCTCAGGCTGTTGATATTTCCACAGAGTCTTTCCTGGATTGCTGACTGCCTGTGTGTTGCTGGGGCCCGAAAGCAAAGAATGATAATATTTTGTACCATGCCATGTATGTTGTAGGAAGCAATGAAGAAGGGTTGGGCGGGGGTCAGCTACACCATCCTGTAGAAATGTTAAGCCTTAAACAACTACAACAACAACATCAACAACTCAGCCAAAGCAAAACATTTAAATAATTCAACTCAGTCGTCCACAACAGAAGATGGTCCTCTGCTAAGGAGGTTCATATGCAATACAGAGAAAGATAACAGGAATCTAAGCTGCTGGCTCACTTCTGTTCTTCTAGGAAAATCTCCATGTTGGACATCTGGAATGTTTAAAAACTAAACAAGCAAGGGGAAACTGCACAGGTGACAACAGAAACAAGAAACTTAAAGCTGAGTTTCTGGGATGTGTGAAACATGGGGAGGAGAGAAGAAAAGAAGAAACTGAATATGGGAGAAAAGGTGTTGTCCTCAGGACATAATGAAGAAAGTGTACGCTCTAGTGGTGGTGTGGCTCTAAGGCTGCCAAGAAAGTGCAGAAGGATCTGATGAAGCATTAAAGAGTTCCTCTGTAGATCATTAACCTAATACAGAAAACATCATAAGATATTAAATGCAGAATTTTACATGAAGGATAACTTACCGAACCGTTTGAGATCCAGAAATGGTTAAGTACATGGGAGCATCAGGCGACCTATTACTCTTAAAGGTCCTACAGGCAGCATGGTGCAACAAGACCATACCAAAGGATTGGGAGATTGCCATCATAACACCAATTTTCAAAAAGGGTGACAATCGACAATGTGGAAACCATAGAGGAATATCCCTTCTCAGTGTCCCTGGTAAAATCTACTCTAGAATCCTAGAGCAGAGACTCCGACGCCTAGCTGAGCCACAATTGGATGAGGTCCAGTGCGGATTCCGAGCAAACCGAAGTACTCAAGACCTAATCTTCATACTCAGACAGCTGAGTGAAAAGGCCCTTGAGTATAAGAGTGAGATCCATCTTTGTTTCATAGATCTGGAAAAGGCATTTGACAGGGTCCCCTGGAGCAAACTTTGGGACTGTTTGGCAAGGAAGAATATTCCAGCACCTCTGATTCATGCTATACAGAGCTTCTACAAGTCTTGCAGAAATTATGTGAGGACAGCAAACCATAAGACAGAAGAGTTCAGAACCACCACTGGTGTAAGACAAGGTGATATCCTATCACCTTACCTCTTCATACTCCTTATGGACGATGTCATCAAGGCATGTAAGGAGAGAACAAGAAAGTATTCAGTGGGGTACTGGAAGATGAGACAGGTCTATATTTCGGAGCTGGCATTTGCTGATGATGTTGCCCTGATTGCTAAATCAGAGGCACATCTCCAATCCAACCTGCAAGTCTGGAAGGAAGAGCTGGAGAAGAGAGGGATGGTCATAAGCAGCTCTAAAACAAAATCCATGGTGATATCACGAGAAGAAAGAAAACATCAGATTAAGTTGGGAGAACAGGTCCTGGAGCAGGTCGACCACTTTAAATATCTCGGAGCTATTACAGACCGAAAGGGAGGCATCAAAGAAGAGTTGGCCACTTGAAAAGCAGCGGCTGGGAGACTTTTTCAGGCCATAAATCGTGGATTCCTCAGCAAGAAAGAGGTTGGTAAGAAAACGAAGATGGCTGTATACCGCTCCACCTATGTCCCAGTCTTGACATACGGATGCGAGTCGTGGGCAATGACTACAACCCACAAAAGCCAGATCCAAACCTCAGAAATGAGGTATCTGAGGAAAGTGGTTGAAGTAACAAGAAGAGACATGGTCCGCAACCAGACGATCCGTCAAGGCCTAAAATCCCATCCGCTGCAGACCCAAATAGAACAGTCCCAACTAAGATGGTTTGGCCATGTCTGCAGAATGGGAGAAGATCGGCTACCACGACAAGCATGGGAAACAAAGAGCCAGGGATCCAGACCTCCAGGACGACCCAGAGTCCGCTGGGAGGACAACATTAGACAATCTTTGAAGGACCGAGGACTAGAATGGAACCAGGCCAGGAAGAAGACAGCTGATAGAATGGTCTGGCGCTCTCTCTTCCAAACCTCTACACCTCACGGTAGAAGGGGAACGACTAAGTAAGTAAGTAAGTAACCGTTTGAGATAAGAAGTGGCATGTGGCAAGGATGCATTTTGTCACAATTTCACTTCTGACTGGTTATAGATTGGGTTATGAGAACTTCTATCAAGAGAAATTGAATTTAGTGAAAAAATCTGACAAAACAGCTTAAAGCTCTAGATTCTGATGATGATTTGGCTCTTCTGTCCCATAAGCATAACCATATGCAAGACGGGCTTAAATATATCCTTGCATTAATCAAAGACAGAACAAACTCACCTGAAACCACAGAAATCACTCACCCATAAGTAGTTTTTTAAAGATTCCCATCTTGAATATCAGGTTGCTCAGCAAGGAACTCACCTTCACTAAGAAAGCTTGCACAGATGAAAAACTATAGTAGAAGCCAGATAGGCCTTGAGTTATACCCAGGGCGCACCACGAGTCAGAGTGATATATGTTGAATTTGAACGGAAAATTTTTAAATTCCTGGCAACAAGCCGGTTTTAAATCATTTCATTACATCCGTCACACGTGTGTGAACGTTTGTGAGTGTGGTGAAGTGGGATGTTATAAATATTTATAGGGGACTTAGTGTACTGACTGAGATCAGCTGTGAAGGTATCTATATCTAATAAGAGTAGTGTATTATAGATAACCTTACTTGCTGCCACATATGTATACCTCAGTCAGAATTATTCTGGAATAGTGTGATGACTATGTTATTTGTCTAGGGTATGTGTATGATGAAGTGTAAGTCATAACAACAACAGACAGATAAACAATTTAATTTATTCCACCACACTTGACAACACTGTGACACTCACATACATAAAACACTCTACAAGGATATCTTAAAGGAGTCACTGATAACTTTTCAAATAACAATATGTATTCAGTGCTGTCATGAATGTATATGTGTCCTGATTCAAATACAAAGGGAACCAGGAATCACAATCAATTTTAATTACAAGTTATATGTACAGAATTTATTAATATGAATCTTGTAGTGACATATATAATTAATAGTATCCTATGTGTGTCAGTTGTGTAGTGGTAATCTGAGGTAATACTGGTTTTGTTTTGTTCAAGATCTGTTGGTATTTGTCATCATGACTTCAATAGCTTGTCTTTGTTGGAACTAGTATTGGAGATGTTCTCAGTTCCTGGCATTAAAACAATTAAATTCCCCTCTTAATTTTATTTTAGAATGTCATTTTAAGATGGGGGTACATAATGTTGAGCTCCATGGCCACACTCTCTTATCTTTCGTGATGACTGCAGTAAAGGCCTCCTCTGCTCGATTACTTTAATGAGTTCTGGAGCCACCCCACTGGTTGCTATATGGACCAAGGAGTATGCTGTCCACCTCTGGCTTCAGCAAAGCTCTGACCAGGTGCTGCTCAATAACTTTAAGACCACGGTCCCTGAAACAAGAAGGATGTACCTTCTACGTCATAACTAATTTATACTCTCTTTCTACACTGAGCACAATACATCACAAACATTGAGTTCAGAGCGTTAGGCCAACTGTCAGCTTCATCTGAAATACTTTATACCAGTATTTCCCTCCCTAATGGTTACTACGCCTCTGCAATTCCAGCATTATTTCTTTCTAGTCAATCATCTAGGTGTCAGTGTACTGTTTGGCCATTCCATGCAGTTTTACTTTCCTCCGACACCTTCTGTTCAGGCTGGAGCATTATAGGCTTTACATCATGTTTGCTACTGAACTACACATATATACAGACATAAATTATCAATTTACATTCAATTTTCATTAAAAGATATTGAATATTTCAAGCTTACCACAATTCATGGAATAATAAACAGTTTCATTGACTGGCAATGAATATAGCACAACTCCGATCTGCCGATGTCCCAGGCTTTATTTTATAAAAAATATACACTGGTGCTCAACGCACTGCTTCTTAGTAGGTTTATTACAAGATGTGGCAATGAACAGACGCTCTGAATCGAGTATATTCGCAGCTCTACCCAATGAAACCATGTCTATACATCTTTTCAAAAAAGTACTCCTTTTTCACGTTTCCCCTGACAACACAAGATAGTATTTATAGCCCGACCAATCGTGTTTAGTCTTATATTTGTTGCGCTCCAATCAAATAGGAGTTAACATGGTAGGCTATTTCTGTAACGTAATGTTTTTTCAAACACGTTATAAAAAAATTTTATGAGCAGAAATGATTTCATGCTGTCAGGCACCCCCACTATTTTATTTTGGTTATAATTTGGTAATTCCTAGACTATTTGCGTAACGTTTTACATATTCTTTGTCAGCAAACCCTAAGGAACCCAAATATACAAATTTAAAAGAGCTAAGTGGCTGCGTTCAAAATATGCATTTTCTACCACTTCCTGTTCACTTCCATCCCCATGTGGTGTCTGGGTACTGTCATGTTTTCAAACGTAAACCCATCTAATGTCATCTTTCCTAATAAGCGTTTTCCATGTTTTTTAAAACCTAACTCTGGGAAGGTTAGTGTTTTTATCACTGTCCGTCTGAAAAAAAAGTTAGTGCATGTGGCCTTACACGCGTGATGGCAGCAATTGTGTATCGCGCGACGCGTGTTTAGTATTGCATGCTTCCTGCCTTCATTCGCCCCTCTCTCTCTCCTGCTTTATCTGTCTTTTAGTTACGCCGTGTATGGAATGAATGAAATATTAAATCTAGGTCATTGATCAGCCTGCGTATCTCAAGGTCAGTACACGTTTCATTGAAGAAAGCGGGTAATAATACAGTAGGCTTTTACTATCAACGTGAAAGCGTTACAATTTGCAGACGAAGCAGAAAACAAGGGGATTTCGAGTACAGTCATTGTGACAGCACTGTTCTTTTACCATTGCTCTTTTCTTTATTAAATGTATTTGTTAGGCTTCATATTTACCTGATAATTTATATATGTGGATTAGAATATTCCACGACAGTGAGCGAAAAATAAATTTCTGAAGCTAAAATTTTGTCCTTTATAACCATTGCTAATCATTTGTTTACGAACAAAATGGAGCGAGATTCTTCTTCTAAACACCGGCTATCAGCTGATCAAGCACAAGTGCTTATTTCTCAGTGGACAGAAGATAATTCTAGCGACAGTTATTTAGAAGTTAGTTTTAGTGATTCAGATGAAGACGTTGTAAAGACTTTGTGTCAGAATATTCATGAAAGTGATTATTCTGACGGCGATGCTGAGCAGCTGATTGAACAGACATCAGGTAGGCCTAGTATAAAAAGAGCTAAACTAGCCCTAACCCATATATTTGAAGTGAATGTGGTAAAAATGTGTTGTGTTTTAAAATGGATATGCAATGATATTATATTTTTCTGCCATGGATTAAACTGGAGCTGAAATATGTAAGTACACAGTTTTATTTATCTTTTTTTCCAGTTATATTTGATCAGGTCTATACTTCACATGACATGACAGGCACTTTTTCTACATCAAATAATTATTTACAGCATTTCACAAGATTTTTCAGTCAATTTCCCACATTTTTATGTATCACATAAACACCTAGTTAAATAATATGTGTATCTACTATACGCCTCAATAGGCGTGCAACGACATCCTTTACCTCCCCCCTAAATAATATGTGTATCTACTGCCTGTTTTTAAAATATAACCTGAAGAGAAAAATTGCACACATTTTGAGTTGTTGTTTTTACAAACATATGTGGTTTTGAGAAAAAAATCATACAAATTTTATCTATGAAGTGATAGTGATAAACGTTTCTAAATATGTTTCAAACTAAATGTGCACTGATATTCTTAACATTTTATTGCCATACATTAATTGGGAGATGAAATATTTAAGTTTCAGTATACAATTTTATTTAATTTTTTAAACACTTTTTTAATGAGGTGTACACTTCACAAGATATAGCAGACACTTTTAACATCAAATAATGATTCAAAGCCCTGGGTAAAACCCAAAAACAGCCTGGATAGAATGAGTTAAGGGGAATGCGAGGGGGGCAGTCCGCCTCGGGTGACAGCCGGAAACCTGGGGGGGGGGGGGGGGCGGGGGGGGGGGGGGGTTCCATCAGACACTAATATGACAGTACTGTACAATTTCTCTATGGAGAACAACAACAAAAACAACAACCAAAAAGCTACAGACTTTAATAAGTTAATAAACGGGTGCTTGCATAGAACAGAAGGACTGAAGTGGTATGAAAAGATCCCTAATGTGGAACTGATGACAAGACAAGAACCAGACAAGAACCATTGGAACAAGAAATGAGAAGATGCTGGAGATGGATAGGACTCACTGAGGAAACCTGTTGATAGCATTACCAGGCATTACCTTTCTTTTTCTTAACCTTGTTATGGAATCCCCTGTGTAAGAAAGGGAAGGGGAGACCAAAGAACACATAGTGTAGAGAGCTGAAGAAATACATGGAAAGACCTTGAGCTGTCTGTCAGCAAAGGGGACAGGAAGGCTTGCATAAGATTGTTGATGGCCTTTGCTCCTTGGGGAGTTGAAAGGTGATGATTATTCGTCCACCTGGCAAATGAGAATTACTAACATTTTAAAATGGCAACTTAAACTGCATTAAAAGTTAAAACTGGCTTCAGGATAATTAAAAAAATGTAACTTGTCCGCCCCATCACAATATATTCTGGGCAAAGTGAGAGCTGCAAACTAATTTTGAGCTGACAACTTTGATTGCACGGAAAGTTTAGCATATAATCATATTTCTTTATTCTTTTGCTACCAGATCTCTCATTAGGCACAAAGTGTTGGCTACATTACACTAATGACCTAGGACATTCGTTTACTGTGTGAGTTCTCAAGTACAGTTTGTAAAGTACAATTTCACAGAATAACTTTTTCCTATGCCATGACTGCAGTCTTTTGACCGTCATACTTGGGGTGAAAAATCAATGTCCCATTAGTCTTTTGACCGTCATACTTGGGGTGAAAAATCAATGTCCCATTTAACCGTAGTAGTAAGAGATGCCAACTCCGCCTATGCCGGTCCCAAGCCCGGATGAAAAAGGAGGAGGCAGCCCCTCCACCATGCAAAGGCACAACAGGCCAATCACCTGTTTGCTTTAAACCACGATTACGAGTAACACAAGAGAGAAAACCGGACTGATTCTAAAGGCGACGAACTGGAACGGACTACGGACTACGACTTATGGAACATGGAACACAAGAAGTATAAATGGGAAGGAAGAGGAGCTGGTGGAAGAGATGAGGAAAGCAAAACTAGAAATCCTGGCTATAACGGAAACAAAGAAAAAAGGACAAGGAGTCATGGATCTCAATGGCAACACGCTGCTCTACAGTGGTGTACCCATATCCGAAAGAGCTAAAGGGGGTGTGGGTTGCATTGTGGCCCAAAATCAAAAAGATAGTATCAAGGGGTGGAACTTTGTCTCAGAGCGCATTATGGTTGTTTTTTTTTTTTTTTTTTTTTTTTTTTCGTACGCCCGCTAATACTCGAGGCGAAATCTCAGGTTATTATTAATGTCTAACCTGACATTGATTTTACGTGAGTATCCCTTTTTTCTTGTACAGAGACAGGTGTCCCTCGCCATTCAGGCAGATACTCGCCGATTTCGGAGGTATATTATGGTTGTGAAACTAAAAGAAGGAGAAACCATAGTCAACCTGGTCATAGTGTATGGGCCAAATGAGGATGAGAGAGCAGAGGTCAAGGAGGAATTCTTCGAGCTGCTTCAAAGGACAGTGGATGACTGCCTAGATGAAGTTATCATGCTCGGAGATTTTAATGCCAGAGTTGGAAATGACCATGCTAGATGGGGTGGAGTTATCGAAAGATATGGAGAAGATACTCTCAATGACAATGGAAAGCGACTCCTTAGATTCTGCAGTGAGCAGAATCTGATCATTACAAACACAAAGTTCCCCCATAAGCGCATACATGCATAAACTAGATGTGAACCAACAAAGAATGAGAAGTCAGTGATCGACTATGCCATTGTTCGGAGAAGCTCATTCAAATATGTCCGAGATGCAAGAGTCTGGAGGGGGCCAGAGATTGGAAGTGATCACTACCTGCTAACAATCAAACGAACAACTGAAAGAGTTGCTCAGCCTAGGAACTGCTCAACATCACGCAAGAAACCAAGTAAACGAGCAGGAGAAATGAGCATTAGGACCTACAAGCTGAGAGAGCCAGAAATTAAGACCAGATATCAGGGGCTTATTGCTGCAGCGGTGAGCAACACAGAAGAACAACCTGATGACTTGGAAACCCTCTGGATTAAATTCAAGGATATCATAAAGACAGCTGCTGCAGAAGCATGTGGTGAAGTCCGACTTGGGAACCAGAGAAAGAGGACACCTTGGTGGACAGAGGAAGTCAAAGAGAAAATAAGAGAGAAGAAAATGGCATGGAAACAATACTTAGGAGCTAAAAACACAACAGGACAAATGGAAAAATATAGAGAATATGGGACACTCAGAACAGAAGTAAAGAACAAAGTGCTAGCAGCAAAACAGAAGTCCTGGGAAGAATTTGGAGAAAAGCTAGAAAAAGATGCACAAGAAACCCAGAAATTGTTCTATAAGACCCTAAAGAACATGAGGAAGGAAAAACAATGCCCTCTCAAATTTATAAAGGACAAGCAAGGCAAATTGCTTACTGCCCCGAAGGAAGTAATGGAAAGATGGAAAGAATATTTCTCAGAACTCCTTGATGGTGAGCAAGGTCAAACATCAGAAATGATAACCACTAGCACAGAAGAGGAAACCAATGGTGATGAGGATGACATAAAGATGGAAGAACTGAAGGCAGCACTGGAGAAAATCAAGATGGGCAAAGCAGCAGGGCATGATGGTATAACACCAGAAATGGTTAAGTACATGGGAACATCAGGCGACCTGTTACTCTTAAGGGTCCTACAGGCAGCATGGTGCAACAAGACCATACCGAAGGATTGGGAGATCGCCATCATAACACCAATTTTTAAAAAGGGTGACAATCGACAGTGTGGAAACCATAGAGGCATATCCCTTCTCAGTGTCCCTGGGAAAATCTACTCTAGAATCCTAGAGCAGAGACTCCGACCCTAGCTGAGCCACAATTGGATGAGGTCCAGTGCGGATTCCGAGCAAACCGAAGTACTCAAGACCTAATCTTCACACTCAGACAGCTGAGTGAAAAGGCCCTTGAGTATAAGAGTGAGATCCATCTTTGTTTCATAGATCTGGAAAAGGCGTTTGACAGGGTCCCTTGGAGCAAACTTTGGGACTGTTTGGCAAGGAAGAATATTCCAGCACCTCTGATTCATGCTATACAGAGCTTCTACAAGTCTTGCAGAAATTATGTGAGGAAGCAAACCATAAGTCAGAAGAGTTCAGGACCACCACTGGTGTAAGACAAGGTGATATCCTATCACCTTACCTCTTCATACTCCTTATGGACGATGTCATCAAGGCATGTAAGGAGAGAACAAGAAAGTATTCAGTGGGGTACTGGAAGATGAGACAGGTCTATATTTCAGAGCTGTCATTTGCTGATGATGTTGCCCTGATTGCTAAATCAGAGGCACATCTCCAATCCAACCTGCAAGTCTGGAAGGAAGAGCTGGAGAAGAGAGGGATGGTCATAAGCAGCTCTAAAACAAAATCCATGGTGATATCACGAGAAGAAAGAAGACATCAGATTAAGCTGGGAGAACAGGTCCTGGAGCAGGTCGACCACTTTAAATACCTCGGAGCTATTATAGACCGAAAGGGAGGCATCAAAGAAGAGTTGGCCACTCGAAAAGCAGCGGCTGGGAGACTTTTTCAGGCCATAAATCGTGGATTCCTCAGCAAGAGAGAGGTTGGTAAGAAAACGAAGATGGCTGTATACCGCTCCACCTATGTCCCAGTCTTGACATATGGATGCGAGTCATGGGCAATGACTACAACCCATAAAAGCCAGATCCAAACCTCAGAAATGAGGTATCTGAGGAAGGTGGTTGAAGTAACAAGAAGAGACATGGTACGCAACTAGACGATACGTCAAGGCCTAAAATGCCACCCCCTACAGACCCAAGTAGAACAGTCCCAACTAAGATGGTTTGGCCATGTCTGCAGAATGGGAGAAGATCGGCTACCACGACAAGCATGGGAAACAAAGAGCCAAGGATCCAGACCCCGAGGACGACCCAGAGTCCGCTGGGAGGACAACATTAGACAATCTTTGAAGGACCGAGGACTAGAATGGAACCAGGCCAGGAGGAAGACAGCCGATAGAATAGTCTGGCGCTCTCTCTTCCAAACCTCTACACCTCACGGTAGAAGTGGAACGACTAAGTAAGTAAGAGAGAGATGCCATATTAAGGATTCTATATTTAATTTTTTTTGTTCTTCAGCAAATGTAAAACAATCCAAAATGAGAATAGGAATGGCCAAAAATACATCCAACAACAATAAAATAACAAAGTCATAGAAAAATACTATTATTACAGAAATGAGTCATGGTATTTATGCAAGTGTCTACTGTATTTTTAAAAATTCTTGCTTAAAATTTGATGGCCAGGAGTGAGATATTATAAAGTGATAAAACGGCTGATAATATAAAAGTTTATAGCAAGGGTAGGCTGACAGGGCCTTTGCTTCAGGATACCATAATTTAATTGGTGGGGAAAGTAAGCAATATGGTTTTAAAAGGATACAGAGAATTATGCATGCAAACATTTCACGTTGATAAAAGAACGTTTTCTACATTTTATAAAAAGGCATAATTAATAAGTATCTTAAAAGAAAGCTTTCATTTATCATTTTTCTCCCTATGGTGCATGCAGTCACCAATTGCATGCAGCTGGTCCCCTTGTAGGAAGCTTGCACTAAAGCATTCATGTGCTCTTGTAGTAATGGTTTCTGCAACAATTTGTTTTACATGAAGTTGCCAGCCTGCAATACACAACCTTTATATCCGGCATGCCCGTGAAGTGGCCCGTGTACCAGGCTGAAGGTGGGATTAGTAGACAGGAGTGTGCCAGGTTAGCTAAGTGTCTATCAATATGCAATATTTCACTTAGAGTTGGAATATTTAAATTTAATTTTTTTTTAAATATGGCCACAGTGTTTGTCAGACATTATTATATTTATAGGGTTGAGGGTAAGTTAAGGTTAGCTGTATTATAAAGCTTGAAACAGGATTGAGGTTAAGTTAAGGCTAGCTGTTTGACAATGGCATAGGCCTACATATGGACAGTCATTCGATCAACATGGCAGACTCTGTCTACTAATCCCTCCTTCTACCATTATACCTCTATCTTTCCTGCTCATTAATCTTTAGAGGTGTTTTACACATACAGTCATCTTCCGCATAATTTCACCTCACTCTTAACAATTAAAGAAAGTATCACCATCTAGCCTATATCTAAGAATATTTCTTACAGCAAGACGGGCTCCAACAGTGAGAGTGCTGAAAACAGAGACAATATGTAAACTACGCGGATATAGACAAAAGACAACTATGAAAGAACCCATTGGATTGTTTAACATCGTGGCAATGAAAAAGTCAACAACAATATTTGATAAACAGCGCTAGATACAGGAATCTGTGGAGATACATTTCTGTACGCTAGCTTGACCATTTTGTTCTGCATGTTTTCGGGCATATATCTAACAAATCATACGCGTTAGGTGGACATTCGATAGTAACAACTGACCCTTACAACAACACAAGTAGCTGCATGTTGCCAGAATGCAAAGATCTTGTGCATTGGGACTATGTCATCAATTGTAATTAGTTCAGATTATAGTAGTTACGATTAATTTAAGAAGAAAAAAAAATGCAGATGTGTTTTGTATTCTTTGAAGTCGTTAAGGTTGTCTGCAGCCAAGGGAAGCGATTCTCAGATACATTTTTACGACTATCAAACCTATTTACCGCTCAGGTCTGCTGTGAAACTGGCCATAAGATAAATAAAAACAATAAGAAGAATAACAATTTGTACTGAGTCAGTTTTACAATAGAATGATAATATCAAAACATAAAACGTCTCGGGGTTTACCCCTCGTCAGCAGCAGATTGTTAATCAGAATCAACCTCACTGCACTCTAGGCAAACCCATAGGTGCGCAGTCTCCCTCAGCAAATGACGAAGAGTATGAATGCTAATTGTACCTGTAGCATGCTGGTTGTACATACAACGAATGCATCCTCTCTCACGTCCATCTCTGCTAGTCCCACGTTTGACGTCAAACTCCAACAGTCTCAGCCTTGTTGATTCATTCATTGCAGTGTCATTATCCAGCAAGCGATCATTAATTGCCCTTAGTATCTCTCTTATCCATGTCCAGTCTCCCCACTGTGGGTGCTCTTGAGGCCAGAACCATGTTGATCACATCATACAGAAATGCAAAGCCTACAGGCGCTCGTTCAAGCCCCAAGCTGGTGTAAATCCAGCAAAACTTGTTTATATAAGAATTTGCTCTATAGATGTATATATATATATATATATATATATATATATATATATATATATATATATATATATATATATATAAGGAGTCTTGCTCATATGTTTGCTTTCATACCTATAATAACTGAATCAACAATGATTGTTTAGTTTTAAAATAGCGTGTAACAAATTTAATAATCAATTAGTTTTAACAGGTTAAAATAGCGATGGAATGATGGTGAATTTTTAGATGTGTATAAAATTGTCTTCACTGGGACTTGGGTTGAGGATTTATAAGTAAACAATTGTCCTTTTGCTGTTTCCTTAATAAACTTAGCTGGTCTATGTGAGTCCTGTAGCCAAGGTTTCATCAATTCTTCTTTGATGAGGGTACTTCTCCACACAACTCGTCCAATGTAGGCGGTTAGTGTTGATTCCCTGCTTTTAACTCACAACTACTTACTTACTTACTTAGTCGTTCCCCTTCTACCGTGAGGTGTAGAGGTTTGGAAGAGAGAGCGCCAGACTATCATATCGGCTGTCTTCCTCCTGGCCTGGTTCCATTCTACTCCTCGATCCTTCAAAGATTGTCTAATGTTGTCCTCCCAGCGGACTCTGGGTCGTCCTCGGGGTCTGGATCCTTGGCTCTTTGTTTCCCATGCTTGTCGTGGTATCCGATCTTCTCCCATTCTGCAGACATGGCCAAACCATCTTAATTGGGACTGTTCTACTTGGGTCTGAAGGGGGTAGGATTTAAGGCCTTGACGTATCGTCTGGTTGCGTACCATGTCTCTTCTTGTTACTTCAACCACCTTCCTCAGATACCTCATTTCTGAGGTTTGGATCTGGCTTTTATGGGTTGTAGTCATTGCCCATGACTCGCATCCGTATGTCAAGACTGGGACATAGGTGGAGCGGTATACAGCCATCTTCGTTTTCTTACCAAACTCTCTCTTGCTGAGGAATCCACGATTTATGGCCTGAAAAAGTCTCCCAGCTGCTGCTTTTCGAGTGGCCAACTCTTCTTTGATGCCTCCCTTTCGGTCTATAATAGCTCCGAGGTATTTAAAGTGGTCGACCTGCTCCAGGACCTGTTCTCCCAGCTTAATCTGATGTTTTCTTTCTTCTCGTGATATCACCATGGATTTTGTTTTAGAGCTGCTTATGACCATCCCTCTCTTCTCCAGCTCTTCTTTCCAGACTTGCAGGTTGGATTGGAGATGTGCCTCTGATTTAGCAATCAGGGCAACATCATCAGCAAATGCCAGCTCCGAAATATAGACCTGTCTCATCTTCCAGTACCCCACTGAATACTTTCTTGTTCTCTCCTTACATGCCTTGATGACATCGTCCATAAGGAGTATGAAGAGGTAAGGTGATAGGATATCACCTTGTCTTACACCAGTGGTGGTCCTGAACTCTTCCGACTTATGGTTTGCTGTCCTCACATAATTTCTGCAAGACTTGGAGAAGCTCTGTATAGCATGAATCAGAGGTGCTGGAATATTCTTCCTTGCCAAACAGTCCCAAAGTTTGCTCCAGGGGACCCTGTCAAACGCCTTTTCCAGATCTATGAAACAAAGATGGATCTCACTCTTATACTCAAGGGCCTTTTCACTCAGCTGTCTGAGTGTGAAGATTAGGTCTTGAGTACTTCGGTTTGCTCGGAATCCGCACTGGACCTCATCCAATTGTGGCTCAGCTAGGCGTCGGAGTCTCTGCTCTAGGATTCTAGAGTAGATTTTACTAGGGACACTGAGAAGGGATATGCCTCTAGGGTTTCCACACTGTCGATTGTCACCCTTTTTGAAAACTGGTGTTATGATGGCAATCTCCCAATCCTTTGGTATTGTCTTGTTGTACCACGCTGCCTGTAAAACCCTTAAGAGTAATAGGTCGCCTGATGCTCCCATGAACTTAACCATTTCTGGTGTTATACCATCATGCCCTGCTGCTTTGCCCATCTTGATTTTCTCCAGTGCTGCCTTCAGTTCTTCCATCTTTATGTCATCTTCACTATCATTGGTTTTCTCTTCTGTGCTAGTGTTTATCATTTCTGATGCTTCACCATGCTCACCATCCAGGAGTTCTGAGAAATATTCTTTCCATCTTCCCATTACTTCCTTCGGGGCAGTAAGCAATTTGCCTTGCTTGTCCTTTATAAATTTGAGAGGGCATTGTTTTTCCTTCCTCATGTTCTTTAGGGTCTTATAGAACAATTTCTGGTTTTCTTGTGCATCTTTTTCTAGCTTTTCTCCAAATTCTTCCCAGGACTTCTGTTTTGCTGCTAGCACTTTATTCTTTGCTTCTGTTCTGAGTGTCACATATTCTCTATATTTTTCCATTTGTCCTGTTGTGTTTTTTAGCTCCTAAGTATTGTTTCCATGCCATTTTCTTCTCTCTTATTTTCTCTTTGACTTCCTCTGTCCACCAAGGTGTCCTCTTTCTCTTGTTCCCAAGTCGGACTTCACCGCATGCTTCTGCAGCAACTGTCTTTATGATATCCTTGAATTTAATCCAGAGGGTTTCCAAGTCATCAGGTCGTTCTTCTGTGTTGCTCACCGCTGCAGCAATAAGCCCCTGATATCTGGTCTTAATTTCTGGCTCTCTCAACTTGTAGGTCCTAATGCTCATTTCTCCTGCTCGTTTACTTGGTTTCTTGCGTGATGTTGGGCAGTTCCTAGGCTGAGCAACTCTTTCAGTTGTTCTTTTGATTGTTAGCAGGTAGTGATCACTTCCAATCTCTGGCCCCCTCCAGACTCTAGCATCTCGGACATATTTGAATGAGCTTCTCCGAACAATGGCATAGTCGATCACTGACTTCTCATTCTTTGTTGGTTCACATCTAGTGTATGCATGTAGGCACTATGCGCTTATGGGGGAACTTTGTGTTTGTAATGATCAGATTCTGCTCACTGCAGAATCTAAGGAGTCGCTTTCCATTGTCATTGAGAGTATCTTCTCCATATCTTCCGATAACTGCACCCCATCTAGCATGGTCATTTCCAACTCTGGCATTAAAATCTCCGAGCATGATAACTTCATCTAGGCAGTCATCCACTGTCCTTTGAAGCAGCTCGAAGAATTCCTCCTTGACCTCTGCTCTCTCATCCTCATTTGGCCCATACACTATGACCAGGTTGACTGTGATGCTACACTGTAATTCTGTCTTTTAACAGGCCCGATTCTGTGGTTCTAGTTTGAGTTTTCACCATTTCTCTTCACTTTGTAATTATATGGGTTTGCCTTGTTTCTTCTCATGTGAATATATCGTGGTTGGTATTTTTGAGGAGGTAATTTTAATGGGTTCGTTTTAGGTCGGTAGGTTTATTTTTCACTCGGCCAGTTTTACTTCTTCTGATTTTTCGCGATTCCCGTAGATTTCATTGTTTACGAAAATCGACATTTTCGGGCACGCCTGTATGACACGTCAGAAACACGAGGAAATCGCGTAACGTGACGCAATTTTCGGCACGCGGGATTTGCGTAGGTTAATAGTATTGATTTTTTTCTGGCGCTGCCATTGGTCCGGGATATGCGTAGGAGTAAATTGGAGTGGGTGTTTTCTCTTGTATATAATGAGACAGAAAACGGGGATTCGTTCTCTATGAAAAATAATTGTCAGCCGTCAGACTTCGCATTATCGTTCTCCACTGTGGGAAAAACCAACGATAATAGGTATGTAACTATTTTTTTAATCGTTTTACTTAGTGGGTTTTTGAGAAATCTCGGCCCGTAAGTTAAGTTCGTGGGAGACATTAACTTAAAGTTTAAACGGTAGCGCCATTAATTATTATCTTTGTAGAACGATGTAAATGTAACAGTGTGCTTATTCTTTCTATGATTTTGGCAGTAGATAGGAGTGTGTGAAGTTGTGAGAAACACGTGTGCCCATATTTGTAGAATGTTATGTAAAACCACCATTTATTTCTGTGTATTTACTAATGTAATTTTATGGGGAAATCCCTGGTGTGTTCGTTAATTTTACTGAGCCTTAAATGTGAGAAATATTGTCGGAGGGTTCAGATTTACGTTGTAAGTGAATTTTACTGCTTAGAGGAGTAAACTATTCCTATAGCGAGATTTCATTTAAATTGGGGCTTAAGTAGGGAACCTCATGTGTAAATGTTAAAAAGGAGACCCCGGAATTTCGGACAAAAGAAGTTCCCGAGTGGGAAATGTTGACACGTGGGTAGCCATGTGTGACGGCCAAGTGGCCCGTCAGACAGGTTTTGTTTATTTGGTTGGCGGATTTTAGTTGAGAGAAGGGGAGAGAAGGAGTGAGAATGAAGTGACACGTGGATAGAATTATTTTATGTATCGTATATGTTAGAGATAAGTGATTTTAGAGTGGGTGTACATGAGTCGCTGTTTCTTTTAATTTCAGCGAGTCCCGGCAAGAATAGTGGGGGAGCATAAATTTGCCCATGTGCAAAATTACCCACGGCAACAGGACCTATCTTAAGGGTCAGACCTATGGTCTCTGGCAGTGAAGTCCCTATGCTTCAGCTGGACCGTGGTTTAATTATCATACAGCCGAGAGCATCGCTATTATAGTCTCTAGCAACGGCAGGTGGCCGTGAGACTGGTTTCAATTGCGTACAGCCGGAAATCAAGGCTGTGGTTTTTTTTCCCTCTAACTCCGGAGCGGGTTAAAAGAGGGAAGCTATTCAGCAGCAGAGAAGTTTTGTCGACAGTTCAACAAGTACCTCATGCTTGACGCCAGAACTTCATCATCATCATCGCAGAATTCAGGAACAGGTGACAGGGTTACCATACCTAGGTCCTGAAAGCAACGAGAGAAGAGAGTAGCGGAGACGCCGCATCATCAGTCCTCGAGTGTTGGAGAGACACTGAGACCAAGAGAGAGAGAGATAGAGAGAAGAAAGGAGAAAAATAGACAGGACCATTAGGGTCTGTTCAGTATTCATTTGACAGATAGACCCTGAGCCATCAGCTAAAGCCAAGTCTATTATTTTAGCAGTTTCAGTGGTGTAGTTATCGGCGCATATCGCCTAACAAGTGGAAAGCTGTGTAGACGTTTCATTGAGGAAGAGTCAACCGAACTGAGACAGTAGTAATCTTATTAGTGGTAGAGAGTGGAGGCTAAAGTTGACAGCCCCACCAAATTAGATTTGTTTTTAATCACTAACCATTTTTATTGTTCCTCAGCAGGGTGACAGAAAGAGTGAATGTGATTTGGGGTTTTTTTTTGTCTCTCGTGTCTCTCAATTTAATTGTTACTTTGGTTTTTCCAGGCCGTGCAACAGTGCACGCTATCGACTGACTTGATGACGTATGATGCCATTTTATGTTTTTCTTGTATGTAAATAAATATATATAATATATTTACTGGATCAGCTTCTACTCTTTACTATACTTACTTTATGTCGTCTGTATAGTGGTGTCTGTGGTCGTTTTTATACACCTTATCTCCTTGTATTTAAAGGAAGTCAGAGGAGGGTGAGATTATAGCCAGTTTGACGTCACGAAGCGGCAAGGGGGAAAATCAAAACCTGGTTCTATCCCTTGTGCCAATAGTCTCATCTGTCTACAGGCATGTCATTTTCCATCTAAATTCTATCTTCTCAGGCTTTCTCATACTAGGGTCTTGTTTTCATTCAGGCAAACTCTATAAACTTAAAACCACTTCGTGACAAGTGGGCGGCAATCGTCCGGTGGATCATTCTGTGGAGATCAATTCTGTGATCTAGATTCATAGGTGTCTCTAGGAAGTTTCTGAGAATAGAGTTTCTTTAAATGTCCCCTAGACTTGAGCTATTAGAACTGATCCAGTATAGGTTTTTCCACAGGTTGCAGTCTAGTAGTTTTTTGTGGTATTTTTGATTTATATGACTAAGAGGTAATTGATGGCATACCGACATAATTTTCTTTAACAGGAAGGTAATTTAGTTTTTGGTAGCTTCTTAACTAAATTTTTTTCAGGTTATTATTCAGACTTGGTGCTAGTCTGAGGTCGGGTTTTTGGAACAGCGGTTAAAGAGGGAGTATTTTATATTACGTAACAGGTTGTTCCTTCTCGTTTCCTTTTCTGTCATTTCTCTTTATTGGGAACTTACAGCAGTTTACAGGTAAGATGGCGGATATGGCCAAGTTACGAGCTGCCTGGCGTGAATCTGCTCAGGATATGGGAATGGATAAGGAGGAGACTAAGGCCTACCCGATAAGGGAAAATGATAGGCATATTCAGTGGGAGAAAGAGAAGGAGGACAGGGCAGCCGCCGCAGAAATTGAGGAAAGGCAAAGGGCAGCCGCCGCAGAAGCAGCAAAAGAGGAAAAGATAGCCGCCGCAGAAGCAGCGGAGAGGCAGGCCGAGATGGAACTTCGGAAATTGGAAGCACAGGAGAAGGAGAAGGCAGCAGAAAGGGAAGCACAGGAGAGGGAGAAGGCAGCAGAAAGACAGCACGAACTTGCCCTGCGTTCTCTGGAACTGCAGTACCGATCTTCGGAAGGCAGTTCAGCTAATGGAGATTCACCCGGAGCAGGAGCGACAGACACCTCAGGAAACGGAGGGCCCCGAATGGCAGCCATGAGCTTCCCATTTGACTCGTTTCCTAACGGGAATGAAAAGATTGACGTGTTCTTGGAGAAATTTCAAAGAATGGCAAAGGCATACGGGTTGGATGAGAGTCTTTGGTGCCTAAAATTATCACAATCGCTCAAAGGTCATGCGTATGAAGTTTACAACAAGCTGCTCATAGATGATCAGAACAACTTTGAGGCACTGCGAAACGCTTTATTGCAAAGATTTCAGTGGACTCCCCGTAAATGCCAAACCATGTTCAGGGAGAGCAGGCCGGAGAAGGGAGAGAGTTTCGCACAGTTTGCCGAGCGGGTGAGAAATTACCTTACCCGGTAGAGGGAACTGTCAGGACTGGCGAAAACTTTTGAAGGGTTGGAAGAGTTAGTTCTGTGTGAGCAGATAAAGGCTAACATGTCTCCTGATTTGAGGAGGTATCTGGCAGAGCAGGGAGCCCAGCAACTCGATCAAATTATCATGTTCGCGGAAAGGTACCAGACAGCACAGGCCGAAGTATTGGACAGAAACGGAAAAACCCAGACCTGCTAGCCCCAGACAAAGGAGCTTCATCATCGCAGTCGGCGACTTCACCAGCTCATCAACAACCAGGGCCTTCTCGCAAGGAGCCTCATTCTGATTATAACTTGCGCCCCCAGCAGCATAACAGAGCATCGACAACAACCTCTCAGGAACCCGCTAGGAACAGAGGAGATAATGAGAGGTATTGTCAGAATTGTAGAACCACTTCCCACTGGACATCCCGGTGCATGAACAAACCCCCAGCTCATCATGCAGCTTGTTTAAGACCGGTGAGATGGACTAAAGGGAATAAATGGGAACCAGTCCAGGCAGAGAAGTTGTTCTCTAACAGTGGACCAGCCGTAGTGAATGGGACGGCCACTACGTGTTTGTTTGACAGCGGGCTTACTTACCCCAGTATCATCGCTCGTCATTTGGTGAAACCAGGGCAGTGGACCGGAGAAATAGTTGAGATTGGTGGCATTTTGAGAAGAGGTATCTCACAGCGTCTGCCTGTAGCTAATATTGAGGTGAAATGCAAGTTTGTGTCTGGCACAATCAAGGCAGCTGTAATGGCACAGCCAGCACATGATTTCATCCTGGGAAGCCCATACTTAGTTTTGGGGAACCCAACCACACCGATCCTTGCTAATGCAAGGGGGCCTACTGCAGGCCAGAGAAGTGAAAGGGGAGAGCCCCAAATTCACGGAGCCCCATGGGAGCTCAAACATCCTTGTCTTGCGATGAGGAGGAGAGAAGCCTCTAAAGACAGTGGAATGTTATTTACAGAGGCGCATTCGCCTGTCAGCCCTGTTCAGCCTAAAGGTCAAACAGTGGTGACGCCTCTGATTTCGGAAGTATCTTCTTTGTCGTCGGGAATTAGGCCCCCGATGGTATTAAATTCCCCAAGGGAGGGAAATACTGACAAGAAGGAACACATACACGGTTCTTCAGTCAACCGTAAACCGTTACGCCCTGTTACGGCGATGTCTGGCCCAGCCAGTCAATCTGTTTCCAAACACTGGGAGGTCGCACCATTTGGTAATCATTATTTACCACGCGCCGCCAGGAAAATTCGTGGGCGAAGGAAACACATGAGAGGGAGGAGGAAGGGCGACCAGTCACGTTGCAGTCGCCAGGAGGAAATCCCATGGCATGACCCTCACGATCCAGGGCTTGCCAAGATTCTCAAGGATATGGAGATGGGCCTGTATGATAATGCTAATTATGACAGTGATCAGATCGGGATGTAGATCTAGATGCGGACCAGTATGAAACCCAGAGATTTCAGTGATTTAGCACGGATTCCCGTACTTGAAAGGGGGGACTTATGTGATGCTACACTGTAATTCTGTCTTTTAACAGGCCCGATTCTGTGGTTCTAGTTTGAGTTTTCACCATTTCTCTTCACTTTGTAATTATATGGGTTTGCCTTGTTTCTTCTCATGTGAATATATCGTGGTTGGTATTTTTGAGGAGGTAATTTTAATGGGTTCGTTTTAGGTCGGTAGGTTTATTTTTCACTCGGCCAGTTTTACTTCTTCTGATTTTTCGCGATTCCCGTAGATTTCATTGTTTACGAAAATCGACATTTTCGGGCACGCCTGTATGACACGTCAGAAACACGAGGAAATCGCGTAACGTGACGCAATTTTCGGCACGCGGGATTTGCGTAGGTTGATAGTATTGATTTTTTCTGGCGCTGCCATTGGTCCGGGATATGCGTAGGAGTAAATTGGAGTGGGTGTTTTCTCTTGTATATAATGAGACAGAAAACGGGGATTCGTTCTCTATGAAAAATAATTGTCAGCCGTCAGACTTCGCATTATCGTTCTCCACTGTGGGAAAAACCAACGATAATAGGTATGTAACTATTTTTTTAATCGTTTTACTTAGTGGGTTTTTGAGAAATCTCGGCCCGTAAGTTAAGTTCGTGGGAGACATTAACTTAAAGTTTAAACGGTAGCGCCATTAATTATTATCTTTGTAGAACGATGTAAATGTAACAGTGTGCTTATTCTTTCTATGATTTTGGCAGTAGATAGGAGTGTGTGAAGTTGTGAGAAACACGTGTGCCCATATTTGTAGAATGTTATGTAAAACCACCATTTATTTCTGTGTATTTACTAATGTAATTTTATGGGGAAATCCCTGGTGTGTTCGTTAATTTTACTGAGCCTTAAATGTGAGAAATATTGTCGGAGGGTTCAGATTTACGTTGTAAGTGAATTTTACTGCTTAGAGGAGTAAACTATTCCTATAGCGAGATTTCATTTAAATTGGGGCTTAAGTAGGGAACCTCATGTGTAAATGTTAAAAAGGAGACCCCGGAATTTCGGACAAAAGAAGTTCCCGAGTGGGAAATGTTGACACGTGGGTAGCCATGTGTGACGGCCAAGTGGCCCGTCAGACAGGTTTTGTTTATTTGGTTGGCGGATTTTAGTTGAGAGAAGGGGAGAGAAGGAGTGAGAATGAAGTGACACGTGGATAGAATTATTTTATGTATCGTATATGTTAGAGATAAGTGATTTTAGAGTGGGTGTACATGAGTCGCTGTTTCTTTTAATTTCAGCGAGTCCCGGCAAGAATAGTGGGGGGGCATAAATTTGCCCATGTGCAAAATTACCCACGGCAACAGGACCTATCTTAAGGGTCAGACCTATGGTCTCTGGCAGTGAAGTCCCTATGCTTCAGCTGGACCGTGGTTTAATTATCATACAGCCGAGAGCATCACTATTATAGTCTCTAGCAACGGCAGGTGGCCGTGAGACTGGTTTCAATTGCGTACAGCCGGAAATCAAGGCTGTGGTTTTTTTTTCCTCTAACTCCGGAGCGGGTTAAAAGAGGGAAGCTATTCAGCAGCAGAGAAGTTTTGTCGACAGTTCAACAAGTACCTCATGCTTGACGCCAGAACTTCATCATCATCATCGCAAAATTCAGGAACAGGTGACAGGGTTACCATACCTAGGTCCTGAAAGCAACGAGAGAAGAGAGTAGCGGAGACGCCGCATCATCAGTCCTCGAGTGTTGGAAAGACACTGAGACCAAGAGAGAGAGAGAGAGATAGAGAGAAGAAAGGAGAAAAATAGACAGGACCATTAGGGTCTGTTCAGTATTCATTTGACAGATAGACCCTGAGCCATCAGCTAAAGCCAAGTCTATTATTTTAGCAGTTTCAGTAGTGTAGTTATCGGCGCATATCGCCTAACAAGTGGAAAGCTGTGTAGACGTTTCATTGAGGAAGAGTCAACCGAACTAAGACAGTAGTAATCTTATTAGTGGTAGAGAGTGGAGGCTAAAGTTGACAGCCCCACCAAATTAGATTTGTTTTTAATCACTAACCATTTTTATTGTTCCTCAGCAGGGTGACAGAAAGAGTGAATGTGATTTGGGTTTATTTTTTGTCTCTCGTGTCTCTCAATTTAATTGTTACTTTGGTTTTTCCAGGCCGTGCAACGGTGCACGCTATTGACTGACTTGATGACGTATGATGCCATTTTATGTTTTTCTTGTATGTAAATAAATATATATAATATATTTACTGGATCAGCTTCTACTCTTTACTATACTTACTTTATGTCGTCTGTATAGTGGTGTCTGTGGTCGTTTTTATACACCTTATCTCCTTGTATTTAAAGGAAGTCAGAGGAGGGTGAGATTATAGCCAGTTTGACGTCACGAAGCGGCAAGGGGAAAAATCAAAACCTGGTTCTATCCCTTGTGCCAATAGTCTCATCTGTCTACAGGCATGTCATTTTCCATCTAAATTCTATCTTCTCAGACTTTCTCATACTAGGGTCTTGTTTTCATTCAGGCAAACTCTATAAACTTAAAACCACTTCGTGACATTGACTATGGTTTCTCCTTCTTTTAGTTTAACAACCATAATGCGCTCCGAGACAAAGTTCCATCCCTTGATACTATCTTTTTGATTTTGGGCCACAATGCAACCCACGCCCCCTTTAGCTCTTTCAGACATGGGTACACCACTGTAGAGCAGCGTGTTGCCATCGAGATCCATGACTCCTTGTCCTTTTTTCTTTGTTTCCGTTATAGCCAGGATTTCTAGTTTTGCCTTCCTCATCTCTTCCGCCAGCCCCTCTTCCTTCCCATTTATACTTCTTGTGTTCCAAGTTCCATAAGTCGTAGTCCGTAGTCCGTTCCAGTTCGTCGCCTTTAGAATCCGTCCGGTTTTCTCTCTTGTGTTGCTATTAATCGTGATTTAAAGCAAACAGGTGATTGGCCTGTTGTGCCTTTGCATGGTGGAGGGGCTGCCTCCTTACGGCCTCCATGCAGGCCGCCCTCCTCCTTTTTCATCCGGGCTTGGGACCGGCATTGGCGGAGTTAACTCACATCTAGTGGCATAGAAACTTTAGTCTTGCAGCTTTGTACCATGAACTTTAGGAAAAATAAAAGAGCAAATGCCTCTGCTAAGTACATTTGTAGGCTGCAAATTAACAGGCGCATTGTCTCAATGTCCATCCCCCAATGTTAGCCTCTCTGAATAATTAGACCTTTTGAGTATACACAGCGTAACTCAGGGAAGGTGATTAGAAATCACCAATACTCTTCTGGGTATTAAATTGGGAAAATATGTGTTTGGACGGCGCGAGGGCAATGGCTTGCCTGAATTACAATTAACAAGGTACATATATTTCACAAAATGATACAATACACTTGAGGCACATGTGATGTAATCATCACTCATCACTGCTCCAGTCGGAGTCAGGGGTCACCTCTGCTGTCGGTTTTCTGTACGACTAGCAAGAAGCAATCATCCGCACTTGCTGTAGTGGTTTATAATATACTATTTTCATATGTTGAGGTTGCCAGCCTCATATATAACCACTGGGCAAGAAAAACATGTCAAATTCACATTTGTAAAGTATATGTTCACAACTTACCCCAAATGGGATCTACAATCTCCTGACACAGTTAGAATGGACACAGCAGTTTAGGTTAGATGCTTTCGAATCACTTGGTCTGGAAAATTTTAGTATTCCTCTTATGACGAGTGATCTGATTCCTTAGGTCTCCAGTCTTTGTATTTAAAAATGCGGGTTTACTTTTAAGTTTCAAAGTTGCCCAAATACTTTGTCCTGGTCCTTTAAGTTTCAAGTCTTTGCATTTAAAAATGCGGGTTTACTTTTAAGTTTCAAAGTTGCCCAAATACTCTGTCATTTAAGTTTCCAGTCTTTGTATTTAAAAATGCGGGATTACTTTTAAGTTTCTGTGAGGAGTTACTGTGATTTTATTTTCTACAGGCCCCATTCTTTTTCTCCCTGTAATTATGTCCTGTCATTAATTGAGTTTATTCTTCTTCTCTTGGCAATTAATTGCGTTTTCCATGAGGGATGACGGTAGGGTTTAGTTTTAAGATTTGCACCAGTTTTCTTTTCTATAAAGTAATCGCGATCACGTAGTCTCATTTTCTTTGTAATATAATCGCGTTCATTTTATTTAGTAAGCAGTGAGTGCGCTGTTATCATTAGGCTGGGTGAAAATTGTCCGACGTTTAAAACACCCACCCGGTTTATTGGGGGGGGGGGGGGGGGGGGGGGGTGGGGAAAAGCACGACCCAGGTTTTAGCGAGGTAATTAATGGAATTACTCCGGTAGGCTAATAGGTCAGCGGGTTACTCTTACGTATTAATTATAGCGCATGAGCACGGATTATTTTTAGATTTTGCGGCAAGATTATTGGTTCCAGAGAGACACCAAGAGATGACGTACGGCGTGGGTTATAGCGTTCTCTTTTTATGATATATACCCGCGTCTAGTCATTAGCGGGTCTCTTTGTCTCCAGAATTCAGTCGTGAAAAACAACGTCGTTATCGCTTGCTCTAAGTGAGATATTCGATAAAATTGGGTATGTCTATATTTTAATTAAGCGTCGTACTTAAAGTTAGTTTCTTAATAGAATCTTAGCCCGATAAAGTAAAGTTCTTCGGGGACTTAATTTAATTTTTTATAAACGAAAGTGCCATCAATTACTATCTTATAGAAATAGATAAAATGGATGTGTGCATATAATTTTTTCTATGATAAGCTAGTACTATCTTTGGTTGGTGTAGAGGCTTTTGAGATATTAACTGTGTGTCTAGGCTTTTGAGATAGGAAGTGTATAATACGCTAGCGTAATTGTGTGTGCGTCATCTTATTGGGCATTTAATTGTGTATACGTTATTTTAATGGCCATTTAATTGGTGTGTACTCAGTAGGGGAGTGAGGGGTGTAATTAATTTTTCTGAGATGGGATTAAATAATTCCTAGGCAGGATGTGTTTATATTGTATACATTTGATAACCTTCCCTGGTCAGTCGGGAGAAAGTAGGCCTAGGTATTATTGGGTACAGAGGAGTTCCCTCAGCATATGTATTGTTGTGACGGCGTGGCCAGCCGGCACAAATGATGTAGGTCAGCTGCGTATGGGTTTACCTAACAGACAGCGGTGAAGCGGGGGAGATTGAAGAAGGGAATTTTATGGTAGGCTGACCTTCGGGGCAGAAAGAATTGGTTATCGCTGTGTATATTTGTGTAGGTGGAAGACGGGAGATGTATTTATTAAGGGTATGGGTTAGGTATGAGTACTTCTTTGACGTGTTGTGTATTTGTTGTTATTTTTTTCGTTTACAGCTATTTTTTACGGCACATAGGAGGGGTAACCTGCCCCTACCATTTACAACAACAAATTGACATCTCAGGAGCCGAGGGCTCGAGATATCGCCAGAGGTGAAGAAAATTGGTGACGCGGTAGTTACCGGCGCCAAATACGTCTGCACCAGATGAAGATAGCAGTTCTCTTGCAGTGAAGCCCCATGCTTCAGCGGGAACTCGTTTATCTACAAAAAGCTGAGCTCTCAGCTCATATTAACACACCGAACAAAGGTGCGTGGCCTGGTGTTGTCGTTTAAATTCGGCAATAATAAAGCCGACGGCCCTAAACCCCCAGAGGGGTAACCGGGAAGTGAATTAAGTTCGTCAGCAGTGAATCAGCTACATTCCGAGTATCCAGTCTAATAACCCAAGTCATCAGCTACAATATTCGTTGGAGGAGATAGGGTCAAAATTCCTTCCAAATGCACTAGAGAGAAGGGGCGTTGCGGAGAAGCCTCTCAGTAGAAACCAGGAGTGTCAGACAGACACTGAACAGAGACAGAATTTATAAATTAGTCATTCAGTTTGTGTAGGACTTGAGAAAGTTCAATCAGCTTTCGGGGTAGACAGTTAGTTAGGTCTACAGCTGGACAGTGGTGTTAGTTAGTGGGGTTACGCGGCAATGAAAGAGCTGATAGACTAGCTTCAAGAGCACCTATAGTGGGTGCGTTGGATATTGATAAGGGAGAGATACTGAAGACAATTAATGATCGCCTGTTAGAGAATGACACTGCAATCGATAAATCATCACGGCTGAGATTGCTGGAGTTTGGCATTAGGCTCGGGACTGGCAGGAATAAACGTATGAGAGGATGCATCCGGCGTAAGTACATCAGCGTGCAACAGGAACTGTTAGCATTCATACCCTTCGATATTTGCTGAGGGAGGCTGAGCACCTATGGGTTTGCCCGGAGTGCAATAATGTCGTTTCTGAACAACAATAACAGCAGCAGATTGGTCATTTCGTATGCCAAGATCCCACAACAGGCTAATCGTTTACATTTTTTCCCATTGATTTGTCATTTTCTTTTTTTCCCCGTGTTTGTGTGTGTCCTTTTTCATTTTGTTTCTAAGCTGTTGTTGTTTTTTTTTTTTTGCGTTGATGTTTATTTATTTCATGGTCTGTATTTTTCCCTTGCCGATTTAGTGTTACTTTATCTTCGTATTGGTTAGCCATGTAAGAAGCTTTTTTATTAATTAAAAAAAAATAACCCGTTCAACCTCCAATGGGTTACAATTGGGATACGTAGTGTAAGTAACTAAAGATAATAATTTTGTTTTCCTTATCTCAATTTGGTATCATTTATTTGTCCCGTTTAAAAAAACAAAACAAAAACCAAAGTATTCCGTTCAACGCTATATGTATTCTCTTAGGTTTCTTATAGCTTGAATAGCAGAAAGTGAGTCTGTTAATACTGTCAATTTATGAGGAGGGTTGCTATAGATTTTCAGAGTTGCAACCATCTCTGCCGTGAAAATGGATGTACAGTATTATCTGTTTTTTTTTTTTTTCTTAACCAGCAGCACTTGGGCTTTCAGCCCTTCGACCCAATGACATGTCATTGCGAACCATGAACACCTGGTCGCCAGTACAACGCCGAAGCCATTACACCAGCGCGGCTCCCGAATTATTATCTGTTAAACTATATCTTTTCACCATTTGCCATATGGGAACATAAATTCCTATCCCCAGTTTGTCATTATTTCCTTTAGACCCATCTGTGTAGGCTACACTGTAATACTGTCCTTTGATATTTGTTGAATATATTTCATGGCTTTGTTTTTGATAGTAGCCATATCAGTTGTTTTATTAATTATGCCTGCCAGATGGTAGTCTGTATCTGGTTTCGTGAGTTCCCAGGGTGGTACCACCGGCTTGTATATACTACTGTTATTAATTTATGCATTTAGGGCATCCAAGTGTACTAGTTCTTCCATGCATTTCCAATTTGGAGCACAGTTTTGGCCATTCGCCCAAAATTATAACACAGAAACAGTTATCCCTGCCACTGTTCTTGTGCTGTGCGCTCTTGTGCCAGCATTTTGAGTATACCGCATTTTGTCGGTGGTCACTTCTCGTACGTATGTAAAACTGACATAAATTTATTCGTTATTAGATATTGACCGTCATAACATTTCGTTGTTATTGCACTAGAGAATTTACATTTCCCGGAAACCACCGATAATATTGAAGCGTACTGTTGTCAACAGTAACGAAAATGGCGACTTCAACAAGGTTGGTTTGGAGAAATTTTGAAGAAAGTTCTGCACATCTCACATTTGACTCATAGATTAGATTAATTACGTTAAATTTACTGCTTTAATTGAACGAGTGAATATTGCTAACTTTCACACATCTGCTATGGGAACTTTGGTTAAAAAGCAGTACGACGGGTTTCCGATTTCGCCAAAATGTCTATCGATCCGTTGTTGGTATCTTCGTACAGTTTGTTTTTCTTCAATAACTTTCACTGGTGACGGCCATGTATGCTTTTCCGTTCCTCATATATTGGGCACCTGTGCAGCAGATGTCCTGCAGTCATTTCATCAGTGCCACAACTCATCAGTAGTTCCTATCTTTGGCTTGTTAGGCTATATATATATATATATGGTATTCCAATCAATTTTATGGCCCGTTAGGAGTAAGTAGATTACAGCTTTTTCACTTCTGCTGAGCTAGTAATATGCATCATTTTTTTCTGGTGGCCTGGGTGCTCTGCATCCAAATTGTTTCAATATGTGCATCTGATAAAACTCTTCATGAGTTATTCTTGGGTCAGGTTGAGGTAGCTTTTCACATTCCTTTGTCAATATGTCAGCCTGTAATTGCCAGGGATGGTGCAGTGGAATGGGATCCACTGTTTCACATCTCTTTTGCTCTGCTAACATAGTTTGCAGAGTATTAGGTCATCCAGGTCTGCATTATTCTGGCTCTTCAGCGCTGCAGTTACTGACAATGCGTCTGTGAAGAAGGCTGCTTGTCTATCCATGCTTTCCTCTATCATTACACCCCTGCTGCAGTTTTCAAGGCATCTCCTGTGAAGTTACTTGAGAATTTTTCTGTTGCAACTGACAGCTTTTTTAAAATTTGTACCATTGCCTAAACTCTTGACATATGGATGCGAGTCATGGGCAATGACTACAACCCACAAAAGCCAGATTCAAACCTCAGAAATGAGGTATCTGAGGAAGGTGGTTGAAGTAACAAGAAGAGACATGGTCCGCAACCAGACGATACGTCAAGGCCTAAAATCCCACCCGCTGCAGACCCAAATAGAACAGTCCCAACTAAGATGGTTTGGCCATGTCTGCAGAATGGGAGAAGATCGGCTACCACGACAAGCATGGGAAACAAAGAGCCAGGGATCCAGACCTCCAGGACGACCCAGAGTCCGCTGGGAGGACAACATTAGACAATCTTTGAAGGACCGAGGACTAGAATGGAACCAGGCCAGGAAGAAGACAGCCGATAGGATAGTCTGGCGCTCTCTCTTCCAAACCTCTACACCTCACGGTAGAAGAGGAACGACTAAGTAAGTAAGCCTAAACTCAGAAAGACTCCTCCACCTCCATCTTCATTTGCATCTGTTGCTGATCATCTGTCTATGCATGTGTTCAAGTGTTGCTTTGGTAATGTTTCTACTGTATATGTATTTTGTGGTTAGGGCTCTTCTTTCCGTTTCAGTCCTGCCATTTTTTTCTCTCAATACCAGGAATATGTTGTTATCCATTCGGGGAAGCGCTGTTGTTTCCTAACTGGGAGCTTGTGTGCAGTGGAGATAGGTTTAGTTGTTAATATTGCATTTATGGGATCTACTCTCATCTTTGTTTTGGTTACTTCTGTGAAGTTGCTTTGCTTGAGTCTTCCCATTCCAAGACTGTTCTCTCATACATTGGGTAATCTGTTAGCCTCCTGAATTTCTCGGCTAGTTGCTGGGCCCTGATATTTCTTTGATCCCTCATTGATTAGAGGTATGTAAAGTTTTTCAGTTCTTTAATGGGTGTTGTGTTCATGCCTCCAGTTATGGAGCCTGTTAAATTTATCAAAGTTTGACTTAGCTGCTGTTGCCCACGCTACAATATCACATTTTTAGGACTGATCTCACTCACCCAGTGTATAGCTACTATAGTACTCTTTCATCTGTTTCCCAAGCTGTTCCAGCAAGATGTTTCATAACTACCATTCCTTACCTTGCTCTCATCCAGTTTGTCTCAATCTGGGTTTTCCAAGTTAGAGATCAAAGTCAATGCCTAGGTAGTTTGGATTTTCATTCAAGTGTAGATTTTTCTCATTTAGCATTAGTTTGAAGTTCTCTGATTTATTTGAGATGTAGAATACTGTAAATGTTGTTTTCAGTTCATTTAGCTTCACTAGCCATGCTTTGGGCCACTCCTCCAGTGATAATAGGGCTTGCTGCATCCAAATATTTCCCATGGGGATATTTTCTTTAAAGATTCACAAGGCTATGTCATCAGCAAAGGAGGCAGTGTGTGTTCTTTCTGGGCTAAAAAGCACATTGAAATGAGTATTGGAGACATAAATGAATGGGATACAGAAGACTTGGGAAGACCTTGAGTTTCCATTGGTTTCCATATGTGATTTCTTCACAGGGCAGGAGGACTTGGCATGCTGTTATTGTATCAGAATCAACATCACTGCAGGCAAACCCATAGGTGCTCATTCTCCCTCAGTAAATGTAGAAGGGTATGAATGATAATTGTTTCTGTTGCACACTGGTTGTATACACGCCAGTTGCATCTTCTATTACATCCATCCCAGCTAGTCTTACGCTTAATGCCAAATTTCAGCACATACCCCCATGTGACCAGTACAGTAAATTCACCCCAGTACCTGAAGATTTGAGGCTTCTATGGATGTTTTGCATTCATGCCATAGCCATCGATTTTGGACCTTCAGAGGCATGGACTGAGAGCCTGTCACAATAACAGCCCTTGTTAATGAAGTTTCAGACAGCCACATTAGGGCTTCAGTAGCTGCCTCTACTTCCATTCTCATGCTGGAGGTTGTTGTTATGTAAGCCTTGCTATGTTCAGCGACGATCCTGCCCTTTACTCTAGCCAGCAAGCCCCATCTTGATTTCTCACCATGGAATACAGCCACCATTGTCACTGGCCCCCTTGCAGAAAGCTTGCACAAAGCTATTACAGCATTGGGTTCTGTAGCAGTTTATTTTACATGATGACACCTCTGAAATCGGCGAGTATCTGCCTGAATGGCGAGAGGACACCTGTCAGTGTACAGGGAAAAAGGGATATGGTACTCACGTAAAATCAGTCTAAGGTTAGACATATTAACCTGAGATTTCTCCTCGAGTATTAGACCTAGCTGGCCTGGCAAAGGGGCGACCGACCCCAACCAGGCGCGTCCACGGGTGGCGGATAGTGGAACGACCTCCAGATATGGTGTGTCAGCTGCGAATTAAGTCAGCATTGCTGGACGAATAAGCAGTCGCGGACCAAACGGCGATGTCCTCCCAGCAGGACGGGGAGGGGTAACAGGTGGCACTGATACCCCCACTGAAATCCCCCATATGTCCTACGACGGGTGCATCAAGCGAGTAAGAGCCGCTATAAGCTCTAGCCACGGGGAAGGTAAACCTCGGTAAACAAACCAATCTGCTGCCTTGCAGCTACCACCGGGAGATGGAAAGGCTATGGGAGACAACCCTGAACAACAAACACAACCCGGCCTGCCGAAGACGGAATGTGTTAGCTACGGCGCAGACACCGGGAAAAATTAGGACACACACGCTTTTGCGGTATGGAGTCATGCGACAATCTCGACTTACGTCATGGCGTCGCTCCTATCAGCTACAACCAGGGAGGAGCGGAGCCGGGCCCCTAGCCTCGAAAGGGCCCACCCAAGCAACCGGTGCCTTTGCCAACCAAATGGTCGGGGGAAGGCAAAGTAGAGCAACTGACCAGCCAACCCACTATCTTACAGTGGCTCAATGGAATGCAGAAGGAGTGAGGAACAAGAAACCGGAGTTACAAGATTTCCTCAGGGAAAATAACATTGATATAATCTGCATCCAAGAAACTCACCTAAAAGATACCCAACGATTCTTTGTACGTGGATACCAATCCTTCCGCCAAGACAGGGCAAAAAGAACTAAGGGAGGAATCCTCACACTGATTAAAACCTCAATCCCAGCAGTAGAGACACACAGATCTGGTGAGGACGAACTTGAATACATAACAGTCCAACTACTGCTGCCCAGTGGAGACTTAATGATCACAAACTGCTACAGCCCTCCAACCACAACTCTGGAGCTACACAAAGTGAAGCTTGCAGCATCGAGACACCTCATTATGGGTGACTTCAATAGCCACTCACCCAGCTGGGGCTATAACGCAACAGATCCAAGAGGAGAAGAGGTGGAAGATTGGATGGTAGAGAATAAACTAATTCTAATAAACCAACCAGAGAATAAACCCACCTTCTATTCCAGAGTATGGAAAACAACGAGCACACCAGATCTTGCTATGGCTACAGATGACATACATCGACTCACCACCAGAACAGTAAATACTCAACTTGGGGGAAGTGACCATGTACCAGTCACATTACAGATATCTGAGATAAGAAGTGCAGGAGAAATCAATATGTCTCCTAGCTGGAATTTCAAAAAAGCAAACTGGGGATTTTTTAAAGAACAAGCCGACAATCTCTGTCTGAACATTGCCCACTCAAATAACATCAATAAAAACATCTCCATCATCAGTGAGGCAATCATCCAAGCAGCAAAGAAGTCAATTCCACGAGGTAAACGACGAGACTACAAACCATACTGGAGTGACAACCTGGGAAAACTCCATAGTGAATTAAATAAAGCACGGGAAACTATGGAGCAAAATCCCACATTAGAGAACACACAGAGGCACAACAGCATAAAACAAGCCTTCAATGAACAAAAGAAAGCTGAAATCCAAAGGAGCTGGCACCAGAAGACCAGCAGTCTCAACATGGAAAAGGACTCAAGCAAGCTATGGAATCTGACAAGAGTACTAAATGAAGAAACAACAACCAGCTACTGTAAGACTGTCATCAAGGAAAATGAAAAATACCACACAGGAAAGATGGCAGCAAACATCCTGGCAGATTTCTACAAGGAAGAAAGCACCACATCACTTTCACATGCACGGATCCAAGAAGTACGTAAGGAAGTAAAAGAAAAAACTGAAGCACCAAAACCCAGATATCTGCATGAAGTCACCCCTTACTATGAGAGAACTCAGTGCTGCCATAACAAAACTAAAGAACAGAAAAGCTCCAGGAAAAGATGGCATTACAAATGATATGATCAAGAACCTTGGACCTGTAGCCAGGCACAAGCTCCTCCTAATCTTCAATCAATCATGGAGTACTGGAACATTTCCAGATCAATGGCGAGAAGCAATCATTGTTCCCATCAGAAAGAAACAAAAGGAGAAAACAAGCAAGTCCAGCTACCGACCAGTTAGCCTACTGAGCTGTCTGGGTAAGGTAATGGAAAGAATGGTGAACTCAAGATTACTGAAACATCTGGAAAAAAAAACCATCTGCTTGATAATACACAGTCAGCATTTAGGAAAAATCGCAGCACCGAAGACCAACTAGTATATCTAGCCCAGGAAGTAGAAAATGCCTTTCAGGAGAAAAAGAAAGTGCTGGCGGTTTTTGTAGACTTGACAAAAGCCTTTGATAAGGTATGGAAAGAAGGACTCCTCCTTAAGATGCTCAACAGCAAAATTGAAGGGAGAATGTTCAACTGGATACGGGACTTTCTTCGATACCGCACAGCAAGAGTAAAACTTGACGGGAAACTGAGTCATCGCGTCACTCTACAACAGGGTGTGCCACAAGGAGGAGTTATCTCCCCCACACTTTTTATTATATATATAAATGATATTGCAGAGAAACTGTCCGGGCATATCTCCAGGGCTCTTCATGCTGACGATTTTGCTGCCTGGTGTGCTGCTGAACATTTGCCTACTGCGAAGTTCAGGATGCAAGCAGCGCTAAATACCATCGGTAAATGGGCATCAGACTGGGGCGTACAGATAAACCTCTCCAAGACAGTAGCAACCTGCTTCTCTCTGTCAAATTGCAGAGAAACGATCAAACTGCAGCTAAATGGAAGTGAACTTCCAATCGAGGAAAACCCAACATACCTAGGAGTCAAGTTGGATAAGAGACTCACCTGGAAGCCGCACATAAAAGCAGTAGAACAGAGAGCAATAAGAAAGCTCTCTATTATGAAGAAACTGGCTGGCACAACTTGGGGGGCAAATACCAACATACTTAAAAAAGTCTATACAGGCACAGTCAGACCTGTACTTGAATATGGCATGTCAGCCTGGGCCACAGCATCTAAAACAAACACAGAATGTCTAGGGAAAGTGCAAAATTCAGGCCTTAGACTAATCACTGGAGGGATGAAGACTTCTCCAATCCAGGCAATGGAGCGATACACCAACATCCGCTCTCTTGATGACAGACGTGAGGAAAAGGTATTCACTCACAGTTAGAAGCTTCTACGAATGCCAAGTCATCCAATGCATGCCAAACTCCATAGTGTGACAAAGAACAGGCTGAAAAGAACCAGCTTCCTAAACATCTCCAAACATCTGCATCGATGCCACGAAGACCTCCTCCCAAATCGATCTACTGAGATTGAAATGTTAATTGATTACGAGGAGCCAGACGACTGCCATGGAAATATATCTATCATCACAGAAGTCCCTGAAATAAAAAAGAAAGGCCACCTGACCCCTCAACAACTAAAAACTTTGGCTCAAGAAATGATTGAAGAAAAGTACAACCCGAAGGAGTGGACACATGCATACACAGATGGATCTGCTGAGGGGGCAGTAAAGAACGGTGGAGGAGGCATCTTTATAAGATTCCTAAATGGAAAGATCATCCGAAAGGCCTTCCCAACTGGAAAGATCTCCTCCAATTTTAGGGCAGAAGCTATGGCACTACTGCAAGCCCTGAAGATCCTCACCAGACCTGAACAGCAGCCACAAGCCAAGATAGTAATCTTCACTGACTGCAGATCATTACTTGAATCAATACAAAACACCAGAAATGATAACATGATGAATGAGATCAGATCTGAGCTTAACATCATCCAAAGGTCATCAACCATTGCCCTTCAGTGGTTACCTGCCCATTGTGGAATCGCTGGTAATGAGAAAGCAGATGCTCTATCAAGAAGTGGCAGTAAAATGGAACAATACAGCCACCCATTGCCCTATTGGGAAGCAAAAACCATCATCCACAACAAGTACAAAAATCAGTGGAATTAGGAAGGGGATATATACAGCAGAGATGACCCAATCCACCACCTAAACAGACACCAACAGACGACAATTTTCCGCCTGAGAACTGGTCACTGCAGATTACTTGGACATCTCTATCGCCTCAAGATATCCCACACGAATGAATGCCCTTGTGGAACTGATATCCAGACTCCAGAACACATTCTCCAGAACTGTCCAACCCATGATAAATTGCGACGTGCGACCTGGCCAAAAGGTGATGAGCTCCAGCAGAAGCTATGGGGCTGCCGCGCCAACCTGGAAAAGACTGTGGACTTTGTCCTGGCGACAGGCCTGCAGATTTAGCATGACTACAAACCGAACGCAGAAGAAGAAGAAGAAGACCTAGCTGGCGTACGAAAAAAAAAACGTGATGATGTTGCGAGCCCCATGCACAACTTCATATTAGTCACCTTGTACAACATGCTTGAGAGAGCAGTAGGGCCTATAATTTCTTTGTCTCATAAGAGACCCCAGGTAACTACATGGGCCAGGTATTTTAAATACGAGCATGAAAATATGATACATGTAACAGAACATAATTAAATGATGGTGGAAAACATAGGCCATAAAAAAAAATTCCACTATATAGATCTATGGTACCACAGACAAACTTGCAATGATCTACTCATCATCACCAGGTGCCATCTTCACATCGACGATCGGCTGCAATGGATCTCCATCTTCTTCTGTCTCTTGTCTTGGTGGTGCACTCTGATAGACTCTTTGCTGTCCATCTCTGGATATTATCCTACCACTTACAGCGCTGTCTTCCTCTTGCATATTTGCCTTCAAATCTGCCTTCTATTATGGTAAGGTGTTATGTCTTTTTAACATGGCCAAAATATTTTAGCTAATGTTGATCTCTTTCATTAATTACTTTTACTACACACTTAAGAATATCTAGAATATTTTAAAAAAAATGAGAATAGAGGGAAAAACATTAAAATCTGAAGTTTTCACAAAGTTTGTGTACCTAAGTGTAACACACATGTAGAGATTGGGCAAACAGAATGTTAGATTCCCCCATTTCATTTTGCACATAGCAAACACAAATGAGATAGTTCTGTTTATAGCAAAATGTACCTGTCATTTGTCCATAATAAGTATGGGACTACGCTTCTATATTTCTTTTCTGTCTCTGTTCCATCTGTACTGTACATTATTTTACCTCCACACTATTCTTTGCTTCTACATCATCTCTGCTTATTGCTGCTATACTGTTTCTACTACCACCAATGTCTTTACTTCCATATTGTCTCTTCTTCTACACCAGGGGTCCCCAAAGTGGTCAGTAGCAACCCCCAACGGTTGACATTGACATCCAAGGGGTTGAAAAGCCCCAGGAACTCGATTAAACTATTTGGGGTCAGAAGTTGACAATCATATAAGAAATAAAAATGCTTGCTGTGACTCACTTTCAGTAAGGAATCTGTAGAGCCCTTTTTGTAGACCTCTACACTCCTTTACAGATGAAGGTAGTATCATATTATTAAATATGTTGTCCTACCTCTGTAATAACTTTGCGCACCGACTCACATGAGAGTAAGTCTTATTGGTGAGTTTGATTTCATTAGCGCACGGTAGTGCACTAAGGCGTATAGGGGGTTATGCAGACCGCACGTGTATCTAGTCAGTCAGTCTACGTCATAGCTGGGGTTGAGAAGTGTAGTGCCCAAGAATCAGTCCATTGATTCGTGGCGTTCGAACCCGTGTTGCGGGTATATTTTTATTGTGTATGACCGTCCGTCTGTTAGCAAGATGAGGACTCGGGTCAACAGTATTATAGTGATATTTCTTGGGAAGAGAAGCAAGTATGATTTTAGATAATTATGTATTTCTGTTCTCATGTAGACGTCTAGTTGTACCAATGACGTATTGGTTCAAAATGGAGTCCTACTTGAAACTTATTATATGAATTGTAAAGCCGACGGATTCCGACGTTAGGATCATCCAGGATTGGCTTGATATATATGTTTATGATATAAATCAGTATTCGGCCGTTACGAATACGTACCCCGCAAAGCAGAGGTGACTCAAGTATTTTGCTATATCAAAGCTATGATGCCACGAAGGTCGTGGGCAGAAAAGTATATTATTGTTATTCTTCATTGATTGAAAATAAGAGGCCAGTACTAAAAGGAGATCCGTAGTATCGGAACATTATATGATATAACAGACCTGACAAGGTTCTCCGTCATTGCCAAGGTCATAGGACAGTGGAAGATTGACATACCTTATATAACTGTCTCATTTGTTTACTTGGATGCCATGTTATGAACACTGTATAACTAGTCTGACGTTACCTAAGAGATTATCTTAAGGAACGAATTAACTGTACTTTAAAAATATGAAACTTACGTTGTGTGCTGTCCAGTGAACGTCAACCATCCGTCGTCAACATTAAATGTTCGTCTAGTCAACCGTACCATGTCAAATAAATTGAATGAACTATACACCTTCTTGGCATTAATTGATATGCCCATGCTTGGAAGTTCAAGTTGACTTTTTACTACTTTGTTCAGAAGTTATCCATTCGCGTTATGTCAAGTAGACAGATTCAACAAACCTATTTTCACACTTTCAAACAACAACAAACGGGGACTCCAACAATATGGTGGCCAGTTTCACATCAGGAAGTGTTCTTGTGGGTAGTTAAATGTTTGTTTCATATCTTGCCAAAAATCACCTTGAAAAATTTAGGGAAAACTTTCAAGTATGCTTTGAGGTTTAAAAAAAAGGTAAAGGATCCCTTTACACGCCCATTGAGGCATATTGGGAATATGGTGTTAGGCCCATATTTTCTTGACCATCGGCACACTAGGGGTGATGTGGTCAGCATCACGCCGGCCGCCTTAACCTTCCCAGAAGTTGCTCTGGTACCCAGTTGGGGCTGGGTCGACCCAGGAGCCGTTTGCGGCCTAAAAAGATCCCACCTCATATGGGGATCGAACCATAGACCACTGAGCTAGGAAGCCAGTGCACTAACCACTATGCTACCGTGGCTCCCTCATGCTTTGAGGACCTGGAGAAAATGCATGTACCTGACTGGAGTGTTATGCCTTTAATGTAGAAATAGAAAATGCACTCATTGAGTTTCATCAACAAGATGAACTCATTGACATATGTGTGGATCTTGAAGCTAAATCATGGTTCAAAAATAAAAGCCCCAGTGACTGTTGGAGCAATATAAATACTACTATAAATGTCCCAAGCTTTGTGCAGCGTTTGAGCCATTGCCACCAACATTCTCAAGTTCATACATAGTTGAAGCTTGTTCTATCCATGCAAATGAAGTTCTATCAAACCAAAGGAACAGACTGGACCTGGAAGAGCGTAGTGACTTACAACTAAAACTCACTAATCTGGAACCAAATATCAATGCCCTTGTTAATGCTCATCAGCCACATCCTTCCCATTAATTAATTTAACATGTTCAATAAAATGGTAATGTTAATCTATTTTGTCTAATGTTAATTTATTTTGTCTCTATAATCACTTTTATTTATTTATTTTTTGCCTGGGATCATTAAAGTATCAAGGATTATATAGGGGAGATTAGGACTGAGAAATGTTTAAGGACTTCTGTTCAACACCATCTTTGCATGCACAGAGGCATATCTGGAGTAATCCTTATTTGACCACTAGCTAAGCATAAAGCTACAGTATTCATATGTGGAAGTGAACCTCTGTCTGTGAGGCTAATTACACCCTCATTGACTCTTGAAATCATTTACACATGTCCAGGGATTCCCCCTGTGATGAAACATGATGAGAACTCAGCATTGCACACTAAGCTTGGAGGAGTCACTTGAGCCCCAGACGTAACTCTGACTTTTTACCTGATTGGCTGCATGCAAGAGGATCTCACTATAGGCCCATGATGTGCAAGGGAAGCTGAGAAGTGGCTCTGTGTAGAACTTGACAATTTCAATGGAGAGCCCACAACCAGAGCACAGTATTTTAGCATTGCATATTTGGAGAGCCCCCTTGGATGGTGAGGAATGCACAGTATGCCACGTGCTTCTTCCTCCTAGCTTGTAACCTCTCTCTCTCTCTCTCTCTCTCTCTCTCTCTCTCTCTCTCTCTCTCTCTCTCTCTCTCTCTCTCTCTCTCTCTCTCTCTCTCTCTCTCTCTCTCTTCTGATTTACAGTGTACTAAAGTGTGAAAACTTTTAAGACTAAATTTTTATTTTATTTTTTAAGCCTTGTGGTAGTCGAAGAGAAGCCACCAAGAAAGCCAAATGTTGTTGATATCATACCACCAGTCGACTTTTCATTTCTGCAAATAACACATTTGCAGGGTATGTATATTACAGTATTATCTGTCTTTCTCTTAGTCTGTCTTCCGCCTTGCCATGCAAAAATGTATCTTCCACGTGAGGCTCTGTATTATATATGGTATGTCAGTATTTTCATTGCTTGTTTTTTGTTTCTTTTTTGCGCTCCTTATGGAGCATGGAGCCCCCACTACAGCTGGGCCCCTCATAGGAAGCCTGCATCCAAGCATTTAAGTGGTTATACAGCGTTAGTTTCTGTAGCAGTGCACCACTGGTTAAGAAGCATTGGCATAGAGCAATTAAAAGTAGCCTATCAGGACTGGATCTCCATTTATGCTGTTATAATAATGACCCTGTAGAGTGCCGTTTGGGTTGCCACTGCATTATTATATTTCAAGAGCTTGTTTAAATTATCAAAAGTCCTCTATATAGAAAATAGTTCCAAAAATCTCTGCTCTGGTGTATAGCTGTAGCAGTATGAGTAAGATTTTTTGTTTTAACGATTATACTCAGTTTTCATTAGAAAATGTGGAATTTGAGAAATTTTCAAGTTCCAACTTTTGTAATTAAGTTTTTGCAGTCTTGCCAAATATCAGAGCTATTACTGTTTTTTTTAATGAGAAATCTGAATTATGTGAGTGTAGTAGTAGTAGCCCACTTCAGTCATAACTGACTATGAGAATGCGCCCTGAGGTGATAGCCCTCAGCTGCTTTTTGCTTAGTGTTCCTTTCAGCATTTTCTCTTCTCTTCTGCTTGTTGCAAGAGCTTTTTGCTCAATCTGAGGTGACACTGTAGGGAGCATTGCCACTAAGTCCGATCTGCAGCTTCATCCTCCCAGGTTGCTGGTCCAGTGCCTTCATGCCTCTCTTGTACACATCTTTGAACCTCAGCTGTGGTCGTTCAACTGTTCTTTTGCCAATTTTTTGTGAGTGTAAGACAATGGTTTATATATTGTTTCTCACTTGCTTCTCACACAGGTAACAACCTTTAAGTACCATTAAAATATAATATTTTTCTTACAGAATGTGAAACACAGGAGCCCAGAGAAGTGTCTCTTCACAAACATCTTCCAGTCAAAATTAAGAAAACTGACGATGGGGAGACGAAGTATCTTAGCTGTTGCTTGCGACTGAACAACAACAAGCTCAGCGACGTCAATAACTTGATGTCACTGGCAGTTTCAATGTTTGATAAAGCTGCAAACATTGCTTGGATAGACCTTTCTTTCAACATGTTAGCACAAATTGATCCTGTAAGTTATTATTTCCTCCCTTAAAAATGATTTTCTTTTTCACCTTACAGCTCCCAGTGGAGCTATACAAGTCTTTAACCACATTGCTGTGTGCCTTTCTGTCCTTGACATTTAGCTCCTCATCTTCCACATAATCCTTGTTCCTCTTATATTTCTTCTCAGCTTGTGCTTTGGGGTAATTTGCCATTTCTTCTACTCTTGGAGGTTCCAGAACAACGACTGCCTTGTGATGCCAGCTGAGGACTTTTTCATTGTCTGTCCTATGCACTTCCATCTTTTCTGTGCTTCACATGTGTTACACCTCGTTCTTGGGCACAGGCGTAAATCTTATTGGAATCTATAGCTGTGTGCAAGACTAGTTGGCACGATATGCACTACTTGTAAACGCGCTTTAATTATTCATATAATGAGGTCAAGCGTAATATTTGATGACGTAGGCAATCATCGGCTGCTAATAGCAAACGCTTGACCTTCAGGGATTTTTCTACATGGGTAGACATGTGTGGGTGTGTATGTCCATGCTCCAAAAAAATGTGTGCTTCATCTATGTGAATTAGGCAGCGTTCGATCACAGTGCTTGCCCTTATATCATGATTATATTATGCCAGTGATTTGGGCATCGGTATCAAGAAAGTATTATTAATTAAATTCGATGGCGTCCCTTGCAAATGTTAGCGACGTGACAGACTGTATCTGTATTCATTCATGTTAAGGACGGATTGACTACTAGGTGTCTACGGAATACCTCTATGGTGTCGAATTACTAAATTGTGGAATTTTGTCTGATAGTGTTTGAGTCATGTATTAAACGTCTGAACTGTGAGCCGTGGACTTATTCAGATTTATCACGTTAAAGATGTTACAGTGTGTTTGCATTGACATAAGTATTACTTCAAATAATCGAACCCATGAAAAGAACCTATTAAGCACAACACACATTTACGCAGACAGATTGTAACACTGGCATGTGTCTGTTCCTTTCTCTCAGTACCACTTTTGTAACTTTGTCATGCAGTTTTTGTCCCTCTAATGCACAGCTTCTTAAGCTGTAGTCCAAACATTTATTACAAATAAGGGAGGGAAACCTGAGGCCTGTAAACAGTAAATTAATATGAAATTAATATGAAACAAATATAAAGGTATGTTATCAGGCACTCGCAGGAAATAAAGAAGTAGAACACCAGACAACAGAAAAACAACAGACATGAGTGGCTTACCCAGGATTTGAACACTGGACCTTCCGTGCGACAACCCCGCCTAGCCATGCAAGCGAATCACACTATCCGCTCTGCCATCTACGCATCATCAAAAAAATGATGTTTCAATGGCAGGTCAATAGTGCGAACCACAATACACGACACCAGAAGTCCTCCATGGGCATCAGCCTATTAATGACGCAATCACTTCTGTTGTATTTCTATCAAGCAGTATAGGCCGAATCCAACAAGACCCTTAGGACCTTAATACTGTGTCCAGTAAATGATAGTAGACTAGAACAGTGAGAACAGGATAGTGGGTAGGTTTGGTATTGTACAAACATTTATTACAAATAAGGGAGGGAAACCTGAGGCCTGTAAACAGTAAATTAATATGAAATTAATATGAAACAAATATAAAGGTATGTTATCAGGCACTCGCAGGAAATAAAGAAGTAGAACACCAGACAACAGAAAAACAACAGACATGAGTGGCTTACCCAGGATTTGAACACTGGACCTTCCGTGCGACAACCCCGCCTAGCCATGCAAGCGAATCACACTATCCGCTCTGCCATCTACGCATCATCAAAAAATGATGTTTCAATGGCAGGTCAATAGTGCGAACCACAATACACGTCACCAGAAGTCCTCCATGGGCAGTTCAGCCTATTAATGACGCAATCACTTCTGTTGTATTTCTATCAAGCAGTATAGGCCGAATCCAACAAGACCCTTAGGACCTTAATACTGTGTCCAGTAAATGATAGTAGACTAGAACAGTGAGAACAGGATAGTGGGTAGGTTTGGTATTGTACAAACATTTATTACAAATAAGGGAGGGAAACCTGAGGCCTGTAAACAGTAAATTAATATGAAATTTATATGAAACAAATATAAAGGTATGTTATCAGGCTCTCGCAGGAAATAAAGAAGTAGAACACCAGACAACAGAAAAACAACAGACATGAGTGGCTTACCCAGGATTTGAACACTGGACCTTCCGTGCGACAACCCCGCCTAGCCATGCAAGCGAATCACACTATCCGCTCTGCCATCTACGCATCATCAAAAAAATGATGTTTCAATGGCAGGTCAATAGTGCGAACCACAATAAACGACACCAGAAGTCCTTCCATGGGCAGTCAGCTATTAATGACGCAATCACGTTCTGTTGTTATTTCTATCAAGCTGTATAGGACCGAATCATAAAACACGACCCTTAAGGACCTTAATACTGTGTCCAGTAAATGATAGTAGACTAGAACAGTGAGAACAGGATAGTGGGTAGGTTTGGTATTGTACAAACATTTATTACAAATAAGGGAGGGAAACCTGAGGCCTGTAAACAGTTTTTTTAAAATTATTATGAAATTATTTGAATCATATATAAAGGTATGTTATTCGAGGCACTCGCACGGAAAAATAAAGAAGTAGAACACCAGACAACAGAAAAACAACAGACATGAGTGGCTTACCCAGGATTTGAACACTGGACCTTCCGTGCGACAACCCCGCCTAGCCATGCAAGCGAATCACACTCCTTTATATTTGTTTCATATTAATTTCATATTAATTTACTGTTTACAGGCCTCAGGTTTCCCTCCCTTATTTGTAATAAATGTTTGTACAATACCAAACCTACCCACTATCCTGTTCTCACTGTTCTAGTCTACTATCATTTACTGGACACAGTATTAAGGTCCTAAGGGTCTTGCTGGATTCGGCCTATACTGCTTGATAGAAATACAACAGAAGTGATTGCGTCATTAATAGGCTGAACTGCCCATGGAGGACTTCTGGTGTCGTGTATTGTGGTTCGCACTATTGACCTGCCATTGAAACATCATTTTTGATGATGCGTAGATGGCAGAGCGGATAGTGTGATTCGCTTGCATGGCTAGGCGGGGTTGTCGCACGGTAGGTCCAGTGTTCAAATCCTGGGTAAGCCACTCATGTCTGTTGTTTTTCTGTTGTCTGGTGTTCTACTTCTTTATTTCCTGCGAGTGCCTGATAACATACCTTTATATTTGTTTCATATTAATTTACTGTTTACAGGCCTCAGGTTTCCCTCCCTTATTTGTAATAGAATGTTTGTACAATACCATACCTCCCCACTATCCTGGTTCTCACTTGTTCCTAGTATTTCTATCATTTAATGGACACAAGTATTTAATGTCCTAAGGTGTATTGTTGGATTCGGCCTATACTGCTTGATAGAAATACAACAGAAGTGATTGCGTCATTAATAGGCTGAACTGCCTATGAGGACTTCTGGTGTCGTGTATTGTGGTTCGCACTATTGACCTGCCATTGAAACATCATTTTTTGATGATGCGTAGATGGCAGAGCGGATAGTGTGATTCGCTTGCATGGCTAGGCGGGGTTGTCGCACGGAAGGTTCAGTGTTCAAAGATCCTGGCGTAAGCCACTCTTGTCTGTGTGTTTTTTCTGTTGTCTGGTGTTTATAATTCTTTATTTCCTGGCGAGTTGACCGGGAGTAAACATACCTTTATCATTTGTTCTTCCATATATAATTTCATATTAATTTACTGTTTACAGGCCTCAGGTTTCCCTCCCTTATTTGTAATAAATGTTTGTACATTACCAAACCTACCCACTATCCTGTTCTCACTGTTCTAGTCTACTTTCATTTACTGGACACAGTATTAAGGTCCTAAGGGTCTTGTTGGATTCGGCCTATACTGCTTGATAGAAATACAACAGAAGTGATTGCGTCATTAATAGGCTGAACTGCCCATGGAGGACTTCTGGTGTCGTGTATTGTGGTTCGCACTATTGACCTGCATCTAGCGGAAAATCATTTTTTGATGATGCGTAGATGGCAGGCCAGAGACGGATAGTGTGATACGCTAGCATGGCTGAGGCGGGGTCCATGTCGCCCACGGAAGGTCCAGTGTTCAAAAAAAAAAAAAAAATTTTTTTTTTTTTCCTGGGTGGTTAAAGGCCACTCATGTCTGTTGTTTTTCTGTTGACTGGTGTTCTACTTCTTTATTTCCTGCGAGTGCCTGATAACATACCTTTATATTTGTTTCATATTAATTTCATATTAATTTACTGTTTACAGGCCTCAGGTTTCCCTCCCTTATTTGTAATAAATGTTTGTACAATACCAAACCTACCCACTATCCTGTTATCACTGTTCTAGTCTACTATCATTTACTGGACACAGTATTAAGGTCCTAAGGGTCTTGTTGGATTCGGCCTATACTGCTTGATAGAATTACAACAGAAGTGATTGCGTCATTAATAGGCTGAACTGCCCATGGAGGACTTCTGGTGTCGTGTATTGTGGTTCGCACTATTGACCTGCCATTGAAACATCATTTTTTGATGATGCGTAGATGGCAGGCGGGGTTGTCGCACGGAAGGTCCAGTGTTCAAATCCTGGGTAAGCCACTCATGTCTGTTGTTTTTCTGTTGTCTGGTGTTCTACTTCTTTATTTCCTGCGAGTGCCTGATAACATACCTTTATATTTGTTTCATATTAATTTCATATTAATTTACTGTTTACAGGCCTCAGGTTTCCCTCCCTTATTTGTAATAATTGTTTGTACAATACCAAACCTACCCACTATCCTGTTCTCACTGTTCTAGTCTACTATCATTTACTGGACACAGTATTAAGGTCCTAAGGGTCTTGTTGGATTCGGCCTATACTGCTTGATAGAAATACAACAGAAGTGATTGCGTCATTAATAGGCATGATGCCCCATGGCGGACTTTCTGGTGTCGTGTATTGTGGTTCGCACTATTGACCTGCCATTGAAACATCATTTTTTGATGATGCGTAGATGGCAGAGCGGATAGTGTGATTCGCTTGCATGGCTAGGCGGGGATGTCGCACGGAAGGTCCAGTGTTCAAATCCTGGGTAAGCCACTCATGTCTGTTGTTTTTCTGTTGTCTGGTGTTCTACTTCTTTATTTCCTGCGAGTGCCTGATAACATACCTTTATATTTGTTTCATATTAATTTACTGTTTACAGGCCTCAGGTTTCCCTCCTTTATTTGTAATAAATGTTTGTACAATACCAAACCTACCCACTATCCTGTTCTCACTGTTCTAGTCTACTATCATTTACTGGACACAGTATTAAGGTCCTAAGGGTCTTGTTGGATTCGGCCTATACTGCTTGATAGAAATACAACAGAAGTGATTGCGTCATTAATAGTCTGAACTGCCCATGGAGGACTTCTGGTATCGTGTATTGTGGTTCGCACTATTGACCTGCCATTGAAACATCATTTTTTGATGATGCGTAGATGGCAGAGCGGATAGTGTGATTCGCTTGCATGGCTAGGCGGGGTTGTCGCACGGAAGGTCCAGTGTTCAAATCATGGGTAAGCCACTCATGTCTGTTGTTTTTCTGTTGTCTGGTGTTCTACTTCTTTATTTCCTGCGAGTGCCTGATAACATACCTTTATATTTGTTTCATATTAATTTCATATTAATTTACTGTTTACAGGCCTCAGGTTTCCCTCCCTTTTTTTTAATAAATGTTTGTACAATACCAAACCTACCCACTATCCTGTTCTCACTGTTCTAGTCTACTATCATTTACTGGACACAGTATTAAGGTCCTAAGGGTCTTGTTGGATTCGGCCTATACTGCTTGATAGAAATACAACAGAAGTGATTGCGTCATTAATAGGCTGATGCCCATGGAGGACTTCTGGTGTCGTGTATTGTGGTTCGCACTATTGACCTGCCATTGAAACATCATTTTTTGATGATGCGTAGATGGCAGAGCGGATAGTGTGATTCGCTTGCATGGCTAGGCGGGGTTGTCGCACGGAAGGTCCAGTGTTCAAATCCTGGGTAAGCCACTCATGTCTGTTGTTTTTCTGTTGTCTGGTGTTCTACTTCTTTATTTCCTGCGAGTGCCTGATAACATACCTTTATATTTGTTTCATATTAATTTCATATTAATTTACTGTTTACAGGCCTCAGGTTTCCCTCCCTTATTTGTAATAAATGTTTGTACAATACCAAACCTACCCACTATCCTGTTCTCACTGTTCTAGTCTACTATCATTTACTGGACACAGTATTAAGGTCCTAAGGGTCTTGTTGGATTCGGCCTATACTGCTTGATAGAAATACAACAGAAGTGATTGCGTCATTAATAGGCTGATGCCCATGGAGGACTTCTGGTGTCGTGTATTGTGGTTCGCACTATTGACCTGCCATTGAAACATCATTTTTTGATGATGCGTAGATGGCAGAGCGGATAGTGTGATTCGCTTGCATGGCTAGGCGGGGTTGTCGCACGGAAGGTCCAGTGTTCAAATCCTGGGTAAGCCACTCATGTCTGTTGTTTTTCTGTTGTCTGGTGTTCTACTTCTTTATTTCCTGCGAGTGCCTGATAACATACCTTTATATTTGTTTCATATTAATTTCATATTAATTTACTGTTTACAGGCCTCAGGTTTCCCTCCCTTATTTGTAATAAATGTTTGTACAATACCAAACCTACCCACTATCCTGTTCTCACTGTTCTAGTCTACTATCATTTACTGGACACAGTATTAAGGTCCTAAGGGTCTTGTTGGATTCGGCCTATACTGCTTGATAGAAATACAACAGAAGTGATTGCGTCATTAATAGGCTGATGCCCATGGAGGACTTCTGGTGTCGTGTATTGTGGTTCGCACTATTGACCTGCCATTGAAACATCATTTTTTGATGATGCGTAGATGGCAGAGCGGATAGTGTGATTCGCTTGCATGGCTAGGCGGGGTTGTCGCACGGAAGGTCCAGTGTTCAAATCCTGGGTAAGCCACTCATGTCTGTTGTTTTTCTGTTGTCTGGTGTTCTACTTCTTTATTTCCTGCGAGTGCCTGATAACATACCTTTATATTTGTTTCATATTAATTTCATATTAAGCTGTAGTCCATCTTCTTCTTCTTCCGTCCTTAGCCAACGACCGGCAAAGCAGTCAGTGGCCATTACGCCTAGTGGCGTCTTAAGGGCAACAGCGAATAGATTTTCTTTGCCGTTGTTCCCATCACGCCTAATGGCGTCTTTAGGGCAATGACAAATCAATCCGTTTGCTGTTGTTTCCGTAATCAAAGTGACTGGCAAACGGGTGATCAGCCCGTTGGGCTGTAGTCCATGGACCCCTTTAATGAATAATAGTATATGTCAATAAATGTCTGTGTTTGTCATCCTCATATGTGTTTCTAGTATCTTTCCTTGACCTGTCCATAATTCTTGTCCTTGTCACCTGTTTGTAGCTGTGGCTGACGAAGGGTGAAACCCAAAACATCCTGTGTTTCCCATGTACCGTTAATTTGTAAAACTGATTCCATACCATTTTATTTTTAAAATTTATATATTTACCCCATTTGTGATTGGATTCTAGGGGATCCGCATAGATAATATAAATTTTACAATGTAAAGTTTTTTTTTATTGATGCTTTTATGTAAATTTTTTTCAAGAAGGGGCCCTTAGCCTTCGTTGTACAATCAAAAGAATCCATGGCACAACAAAGATTAAGAAACCCTGCTCTAATGTTTAATAATATATACTATCTTAGAATAAAGTGCTGATGTATTTTATTTCAATTCTCAGGTGTGGGTTCTTATTTAATTTCAGGTTTTGACTCAGTTTGAAAATCTGAAAATATTGTATCTCCATGGAAACCATATAAATGAGCTGAAAGAGGTCAACAAGTTGGCAAACCTTAAAAAGCTGTGGAAGCTTACACTCCATGGAAATGATATTGAAAAAGTCAAGGTATATGAGAATTTCTAGCTGCAAAATTAGATTGGCAAAATTTTCATCACTTGAGCAGTTGTAATAGTTAAGCACACAGCTCTGATATAATCTTAATTTTGTGCTTGTGCTGTATTGAGAGGACTTCCAGATGCTGTTTAGGTTAAAAAAGGCTGTTCTTGCCTTATTCATTCTGATGTTGATGTCTTTGCCTGCCCCGCCGTCTGGTGTTACTATGCATCCTAGGTATGTGAAGGTGTCTGTCTGTACCAGTTGCTGATTCCTTACTGATATGGGCTCAAAGTTGCTCACATTGAGCGTCATGACCTCTGACTTCTTTAAATTGATGTTCAAGCCCACCTGCTGGCTAAACTTATTAAGTCTATCCGTTTTTTCCTGGATGTGTTGATATGAATGTGCTTTTAGTGCAAAGTCATCAGCATATTCCAGATCTTCCATTATAGAAAATGTAGTCCATCTTATTCCTCTTAGACTGCCCTCTGTTGTCTGGCGCATCACTCAGTCTATGACTGTTAAAAATAGAGTGGTTGATAAGGGGCATCCCTGTCGTACTCCTGTCTTCACCTCAAAGGTTAGGTTGCTCTGCCCAACACTACACGTAAAGTTGGCATAGAGGCTTTTTATGATTGATACTATGCAGCTTGGAATTCCATAAGCCCTCATGTCGCGTAGCGTTTGAAGGATAAGAATTATTTAGATGACATAATAAATATGAATGTGGAAGATTTGGCTCAAGAATTCCTGTTGGGTTTTTCCACTTCTGAAGGGTGACGAAGAGGGTAAATTCTCCTAACTAGACAAGGTCTGGAAAAGGTTGTAAGGAGATATTTGGTCTCTTGCTACCATAGTCCCCTTCTCAGTTATCTATTATTATCCTTAATTATATTATATTTTACGAGCCTTCCCTCCCTTATAAAGGAAGATAAACATCAGACAATATTCAACATCTAATAGAAGGAACAAAGCATGGGGTACATTATATACACCCAATTGGTTTATTGCAATTAAAACGAATAGATGGTGAATGATAGTATTGTCGATGGAATTAGTGTCTGCTGTATGTAATATGTGTCTACAATTCAAGTGTTTTTCATCATGGATGACAAAAATATGGCATTGATATGGTGAGTTCCCTTTTTCGTGGAACTTATCTTTTCAGCCCCTGGCTGATAGTGAAGCGTGGGTAGTTCTCCGGTCTCCTGACGTTGCCCCAGGTAGGTCTTGAATGGTTCGGATTTGCCTTCTCTGTGCTCGACTCCGTATTCTGCTCTGAGACTGGACTGTCGTGCAAGGCTCCACCATAGACTACTCAGAGATGGACCTTAATCACAATTTAGACACGTGGCTTCAATGCTTTTAATGCGTGAATTCGCCGATATCTAGATTAGGTCTAGCTGTCTCAAGGTTTCCTGGGCAAGTGAAAAAATGGCTGGATTTGCCGCACTTTTAGCGGGTCATTTCCGCTTGGACACGTGATCCGAAGCGTGCATCATGTGACCTTAGCATCATATAGACGCTCCAATCAATAACGTTAAAAGTCACGTGGGGGGTTCCGAAAGTGGCATAAACTGGTCCTATCTAAGTTTATGTCTTCTTCTTCCGTCCTTAGCCACCGACCGTCAAAGCAGTCAGTGGCCATTACGCCTAGTGGCGTCTTAGGGCAACAGCAGATAGGTTTTCTTTGCCATTGTTTCCCATCACGCCTATTGGCGTCTTTAGGGCAACGGCAAATCAATCCATTTGCTGTTGTTTCCGTAATCGAAGTGACTGGCAAACGGGTGATCAGCCCGTTGGTAAGTTTATGTAGTCGGTCCTAAATTAAAGCGGGTTTCTAGCTACCGAGGTCAGGGATCAACAATGACGTCGTATCTAAAAAAATAGTATTAGACTTGAGGAGAAAATCACTGAACGCTAGGAGAATATCCGCAAGTGACATTTCCCGTGACTTTACGGGCTTCTCGATCATGCATTGAAGATGATAAAAAATGGCGTCTCGTAATTAATAAAAAAAAATGAAGAGAAGATTGGGCAAGTCGTCACACCTCAGTATTTTCCATAAACTGTCCCTATGTATGCTGTCAAAAGCCTTTTCAAAATCAACGAAATTAATGTACAGCTGTCTTTGCCATTCTGAGCACTGCTCTATAATGTTCCTGAGAGTGAATATATGATCTACACATCTTCTGTTCTTTCTAAATCCTGCTTGTTCTTTCCTCAGTTTGTGGTCTACTGCTTTTGAAATTCTCTGTATAATTATCCTGCCTAGTATTTTGCTGGAAACTGAGAGAAGAGTGATTCCTCTCCAATTATTGCAGTCTGCAAGATCTCCCTTCTTGGGCAATTTGACAATTATTCCTTTGTTCCACTCTGATGGTGTTGTCCCCGTTTTCCAGACTTGTGCAAATAGTGGTTCTAATAGTTCTGCTGCTAGCTCAGGATCTGTCTTAAATAGCTCTGCATTTAAGTTATCTCTATGGTGCGGAATGCTGGAGAGTTACAGAGAAGGAAATGTCGAAATTGTCCTCTTTTCACACAACATGCCTAAGAAAAAATTCATCGAATCTTTAGGCCGAATACCATCACCAACCAAGATCTGCTTACTCATAGCAAGCAAGAGGACATGCACACCATCATAGCTGGCAGATGCTGGAGCTGGGTTGGCCATGTCCTCAGAAGAGACCCCGATGCCATCACAAGAACAGCTATGCTTTGGACCCCTGAAGGAAAACAAAAGAGAGGCCGACCAAAAACAACCTGGCGGAGGACTGTGGAGGCTGAGATGCAAAGAATGAACCAGAGTTGGGGCACTGTACGAAGGATGGCCACCGACCGAGCAAAGTGGAATCAATTTGTTGTTGCCCTACAAGACGCCACTAGGCGTGATGGCCACTGACTGCTTTGACGGTTGGTGACTAAGGATCAAAGAAGAAAGAAGAATAGAAAAGTAGAGTTTTGAGTGCTGACCTCAAAAGAGTTTATACTTAGAACTGCTTTTATGAAGTATAGAGTTACTGTTAATGAAATAAGAATTATGTGGAATTTAATATTTTAGTAAGATTGAGATCTGAATACAAATTTGGACAGAACTTTTGATTGGTTTGTTTGTTTGGTTTTAAGGACTATCTTCATTGCACATGGACAACTCCATCAGTGCTCCGATCTCCTCCCTTAGATCACATGAGGAGGATCTTAGCGCAGTGCACGAACTCCGTAGCACTGGCGAGAATCCCAATGTGTGTATGTAGGAATCACACATTCTATAAATATTTTTGTGGTGGGTAGGTTTCTCATTTTTAAATTTTGCCAGGGCAGCAGCCTGATAGGCCTACTCTTTACCAACTCTTTTTAACATGCGCAACATGCACATGGGACCTCCTATTTTTTCACCTTTATCCGAGAAGGCTAGGCATCCAATCTCACTACCCAGGAGACCAGGGGGAAGTATGACATCATTAGGACCACTGGTTCTGAGAAAAAAATTTCCATAAATTATATTCCCTCAACTGGGAAATCAAACCCGGTTCCTCTAGAATTCGAGGCGAATGCCATACCTCTTAGCCACTCTGACCCCTACAGAAATTTTATGTCTAGTAAAGTATATGTTCATTATTATAACTAATTGGGACCAACCATAGATAAGGTGTTTGATTATTCGCTAACACAGCATTGAACCATGTCAATAAATTAAAGTTAAAAAAAGAAAAGAAATATTGTGTTCTAAAACTGAAGGAAAATTTAAAATATTTCATTCTAAAATGGAAAAAAATTCAGGATGTTACTTTCTTCTTTGAAATGTTCATGACAGGTTGTATTTCAAAGCTCTTTACCCAAGAATTAGAAGTGTGGCATTGCTGTAAAGTTTAGTTGTAGCATACGAGGAGCGTTCAGAAAATAATGCACCACATCGTTTTTCTCAGCTAATAATGAAGATAGAAGCATGAAATTTTGCACACTTCAAATATGGCATGTGCCAATTGTGTGCACCAAATTGCATTGCAACCGGCCAAATAATACGGCTGCCCTAAACCGTTGAAATGGAGCGTGTTAGCAACTTGCGTTATAAACAGCAAATTGTGATAGAATTTCTCGTTGCAGAGAAGGAAACTGTTGTGAATATTCACAAGCGTCTATGTGATGTGTATGGAAGTTTTGCAGTCGACAGGAGTACAGTCAGTCGCTGGGTTCAGAGAATCAAAGAATCAGGAAGTGGAGATACGGGGCTGCTTGATCAGCCACGCTGTGGATGTCCTGCCACAGCCACCAACGCAGAAATGTTGAAATGCGCTGAGGGCATTATTCTTACTGATAGGCAAATCACTACTCAACAATTGGCCTTACAGCTGTCAGTCAGCATTGGTAGTGCAAATGCAGTTATAAAAACTCTCGGATTTTCCAAGGTTTGCGCAAGATGGGTTCCTCGAAGTCTCACAAATGACCACCGATTGCAAAGGAAAGCAATTTCTTCTGAATTGTTGGAGCGTTTCAATGCTGATGGAGAGAACTTTTTGGCTAAGATCGTTACAGGTGACGAAACCTGGGCACATCATTTTGAATCTGAGACAAAAAGACAGTCAATGGAGTGGCATCATCCGCAATCACCAAGAAGAAAGACTTCTTCTTCTTCTTTGATCCTTAGCCGCCGACCGTCAAAGCAGTCAGTGGCCATCACGCCTAGTGGCGTCTTGTAGGGCAACAACAAATTGATTCCACTTTGCTCGGTCGGTGGCCATCCTTCGTACAGTGCCCCAACTCTGGTTCATTCTTTGCATCTCAGCCTCCACAGTCCTCCGCCAGGTTGTTTTTGGTCGACCTCTCTTTCGTTTTCCTTCAGGGGTCCAAAGCATAGCTGTTCTTGTGATGGCATCGGGGTCTCTTCTGAGGACATGGCCAACCCAGCTCCAGCGTCTGCCAGCTATGATGGTGTGCATGTCCTCTTGCTTGCTATGAGTAAGCAGATCTTGGTTAGTGATGGTATTCGGCCAAAAGATTCAGTGAATTTTTCTTAGACATGTTGTATGAAAAGAGGACAATTTCAACATTTCCTTCTCTGTAACTCTCCAGCATTCCGCACCATAGAGAAGCACAGAAAGCACACAGCTCTGATATAATCTTAATTTTGTGCTTGTGCTGTATTGGGAGGACTTCCAGATGTTGTTTAGGCTAAGAAAGGCTGTTCTTGCCTTATTCATTCTGATGTTGATGTCTTTGCCTGCCCTGCCGTCTGGTGTTACTATGCTTCCTAGGTATGTGAAGGTATATCTCTGTACCCGTTGCTGATTCCTTACTGATATGGGCTCAGGGTTGCTCACATTTAGCGTCATGACCTCAGACTTCTTTAAATTGATAAGAAGAAAGAAATTCAAGATAATTCCTTCAGCTGGAAAGGTCATGATCACTGTCTTTTGGGACATTGAAGGTGTGATTCTTGTGGACGTTATGCCAAGAGGAGAGACAATCAATTCGCAAGCTTACATTAAGACATTGAAAAAACTCAATCAACGTTTTCGCAGAGTTCGGCAGCACAAGAATCCAGCAGACCTGCTTCTCCTTCACGACAATGCGCGCCCTCACACAAGTCTGGCAACACGGGAAGCAATCACCAAATTGGGTTGGACTTTACTACCCCATCCACCCTATAGTCCCGATTTGGCACCCTCTGATTTTCATCTATGAGGTCCACTTAAAGATGCACTCCGTCGGACAAGGTTTGAAGATGATGAAGGAGTGATTCATGCAGCGAAGAAATGGCTACATGCTCAAGACAAAATCTGGTACGGGCTAGGAATACATGCACTTGTTTCGCGCTGGCATAAAGCTGTACAAGCTTATGGGGATTATGTTGAATAATACTGATATTTACATGACATATCCATGTATATTGTGTATAAATTTCATGCTTTTTGAATAAACAGCTTCTGAGAAAAACGATGTGGTGCATTACTTTCTGAACGCCCCTCGTACTAGCAATTTTTGTCACACAAGGTTCTGATATTGATTCCTCCAAGCTTCGCCTTTGCATGAACTATAAATATACACCACCTTGCAGTGCAACTTCATTTGTCCACCTCATAGTTTTAATGTTTCTTTAAACCTTCATCCAAATCATATTGTAATGCAGGCTGCATTTTTTGTAATATTGTTGCTTTCTATTGTTGCATTATACATTCTGGCTAGGGAAGACATTCATAGGAGGGTTCACAATTTCTAACTTCAATTTTTGAAACAGTTTGCTTTCATTTTTGAACATGAACCATGTAGTACTAGAAAGTAGTACACATACTTGAAATACCTTTAACTTCTCATCTGCTTCAAAGCCAGCTAAATTATGTAACTCTGGGGTTTAGAGGTATGGCATTTGCCTCTAATTCTAAAATTACCGAGTTCGCTCCCAGCACAGGGAATTGATGGAATTTTGTTTCAGAACCAGTGGTTCCTATTGATGTCATACTCCCCCTGATTTCCTGAGCAGTGAAATCGTATGCCTAACCTTCTCGGATAAGTATGAAAAAGAAGTTGGAAATTGTAAAGAGTAGGCCATGCGGCCACTGTCCTGGCAAAATTTTATAATTAGGAAACCTACCCACCACAATAATATTTATATATGTGTGCGAATTACAGCTATATGCTCTTTCATAATATGGATGTATATGATAGCTATGGATTAATCTAGCTTTAAAGTCATCACTGTATTCCTCTTGCAGGGATATCGTCAGTACGTCTTATCAACAATTCCAACCCTGGTGAACTTAGACTTCAGCACAGTAACCAAGGGAGATGTGATGACAGCACAAACATGGAAAGTTTTTACGAATTCAGGAAAGCCTAAGAAAATCACACGTTACTGAAATGAGTTCACTTTTCTGGAAGTGGAAGAAAACTGCAAAAAAAAAAACTGCTTGCTACAATTATCTGACTGCAGCATCTATCAGAGATATTTGCCAGATGTGCTGGTTAAAATATATGTTGTTTATGGTCTTAAAATTACTTGCTCAGGAATGGATTAGCTAGTGTGAAATATTATTTTAGGAGGGGAGTTATAGAAGGTCCTTACAACTTAAACCCCATTTACTTTTCTTTGCTGTCATATAACTACATCTCCAACATAAAGTGACTTGTCTGTCTCAAGATTCTTTTACTGCCATAGAGTTTCTCCCTCAAGAAGACTGGTGGCCATGATGTCACAGTCTGCTTCTCTTGTGGAGCTGACAGTCATACAACATCATATCTGCATTATATTATACTTACTTAATCGTTCCTCTTCTACCCTGGAGTGTACATGTTTGCCAGAGAGCACCATGCTATACTGTTGGCCATCTTTCCTCCTGTCCTGGTTTCGACCTAGTCCTTGGCCCTTCAAAGATTGTCTAATGTTGTCCTCCCAGCAAACTGTGGGTCATCCTGGAGGTCTGGATCCTTGGTTTCCCATATTTGTTGTGGTAGTCGATTTTCTCTCATTGTGCAGACACGGCCAAACCATCGTAATTGGGATTGTTCCACTTGGATCTGCAAGGGTTGGGTTTTGAGGCCATGAGGTATCACCTTGTTGTGGACCATGTCTCTTCTTGTTACTTCAACCACCTTTCTCAGGTACCTCATTTCTGAGGTTTGGAGATGGCTTTTGTGGGTTGTAGTCATTGCCCAAGACTCGCATCCATAGTTCAAGACTGGTACATAGGTGGAGTGGTATACAGCCATATTCGTCTTCTTGCCAATACATAATTGCTGAGGAATCCACGATTTATGGCCTGAAAGTCTCCCTGCAGCTGCTCTTTGTATAGTCAACTTTTCATTGATGCCTTCCTTGCAGTTTGTGACAGCTCCAAGGTATTTAAAGTGGTTGACCCTGCATTATATTATGGCAATATGAATATGCACTCTGGGTTTAAATGTCATTGTTCATATGTCTTGGGTTAATACAGAGCTGTATAGAGAAACATTTTCGATATATTGCCTATTTAAAGCTGTATACAGACAGGAAATGTTTGTGCGTCCGATGGGCAGTGGTTTGAGCACTGGCCTCTCGTGGCAAATGTACCTGGTTTGAATTGCACTGGCATCACCAATCTGTAAATGGGTACCTGACTCTACTTTTGAGTTAGGGAAAGCAAAGGCAATGAGGAAGGGAACTAGTCACCCCACCTCTCGAAGCTGGACCTAGTAGTCTCTAACACTTCACTCCCCTACAGCAGTATCTGCTGAAAATAACATTTATTTGTAAGATGTTGACATATAGTAAAAGTACCTGGATTGGAATATGCAATGTGTGCTCAAACACTGGAAATGAGTTGGTCATGTCCTCAGAAGATACCTCGACACCATCATAAGAACTGCAATGCTATGGACCCATAAGGAAGGGGAAAGAGAGGCAGGCCAAAAAACAACCTGGTGGAGAACCACAGAGGCCGAGATGCAAAGCATGAACTAGAGTTGCGGCACTGCACGAATGATGGCCACCGACTGAGCAAAGTGGCAAGACACTGCTAGACAAGATGGCCACTGATTGCTTTGTAAGTCAAGAGCTAAGGATCCAAGAAGAATGTGTGCACAAAAATCACACCATTGCATTCTTTAAAGAACAACTGAAAAGAAAGACAATTACATAAGCTATTTTCCGTACGATGTGTGACTGTTGGTAATCTGTATATAACAAAATTAACTTTTCAAAAAAATAAGATAGGCAAAAAGCAAGTGAGGCAGTAGCAGAGGATCCAGTTCATCATGTGTTTCAACCTACCCTTTCTTCCAGAATTATGAAAGTACAGGAACAACTTGTTATAATTTATGTCTGTCGTGTGCAGCATTATGTAGATCACCAATATCTAGCAGTTAAGCTCATTGGTATCGGGTGAACCAGTATTTCTGCCTGTTTTACCATTTGGATTTTCACGTTTGTTCATTGTGAAAGCCCTATGCATTATTATTTAGGCTGTTGCGCTGACATAACACAAGGTTTCTCAAATTGTAATATATATGTCAATATTTGAGCATTCAGTACAGCTGTTTTCACAAAATAAAGTTTTTCTCCCCGACTATAATACACTAGTCCTCCAAATGAATATCTTGCTTCTGCTGACTACCAATCCAGTAAGATTCTTGAGCCAGGCACAGACTTTCTTCACTCATCATCTCTTATTTCTGCTACTAAATCTTGTACGTCTCATCAGTATGGGGCATCACAAAAAATACATTTTTCTAGCAAGACCTAAGTTTTATTCTTTATTCCTCAGCTCACTGTGAAACATAGGCCTTCAACTAATTCATGCCAAACCTTCTTGTCCTGGCCCATCAATGACCTTTCCATGTCCGGTACTTTTTTATGCCCGTCCCCAATTCTCTTTTCCATGTGTCTTTAGGTGTCCCTCTATTTCTCTTATCCTAGAGATTCCAGAACTACTATTACTTTGCATTTGTACTACGGTACCTAACAAGAACCAGCTTTTAAAAAAAAATGTTTTATACGCATATGTAAAAGAAAAAAAACAAAACAAACAAACATCTCATATATATTGTACGCAGTCTGGACTTGGTAAATAAACCAGTGCTGAAATACTTCGTTTTTCGTATTTTTATATACAGTACTTATATTCAGGTTCTATAAAGAACCATTTGTTGGTGTCCACGAATTCCATGCATGCTGAAAGGCACAATATATAAAGCAATTTTTTTACTATATATGCGAGTTTTGTGTTTATTTCATATTCTTCTGTGAGCTAAGTTTCAAAGCTCATTTTCTTTTTTTAGTTTAATGAAGCGAAATCTTGATGAGAAAGTCTCCTGTGATTGCTTAAGTGGAAGGTATATGAAAGTCTGCATTTTGTGGCAAAATAAACTGTCGAAATGTAATCTGATAGGAAGAATGTTGGAAAGTGTAGCATGCACAATTTGTAAAGAGACAAGGATAAATGGTTAGGCTATTTAGTATAAATGCACAGAGACCAATCACTTTGCAAGCCTCTATATTACTGCCAAGATATGTGTACGATTCTACATCTTTTAGTGGTGTGTTATCATTTCTTGCATTTATTCTCATAATATTTGTTTTTTCCCTGTGTATTTTCAGACCCACTTGTGACCTCTCATCAAGTATTTTCATTTTGTCTTGCATCTGATTATGGTTATGGGACAGAAGAGCAAAGTTATCTGCAATATCTAAATCATCAAGCTGTTTAGTCAGATTCCACTGGATTACATTTCTGTTGTGTGATGTCGATATTTTCATTACCCAATCTATTGCCAGTAAGAAAAGAAATGGAGACAAGAGGCATCCATGTCTCACTCTGTCATGGGTTTCCTCCCCTTAGCTCTGCAGTAGTGGTCCAACAGTGGCCAAAACTCAAGATTAACTAATGTGGGTCTTCAAAAGTGTCTACCTTCGCACAAGATTACTCTTGGCAGAGCCGTAGATAGAAGGATAATGATGCTTCTACCTCAAGGGAGTTTCTACAAGATATTCAGAAAGCAAGAACAGTGCTGCATGAGGCTGAGCAAATGTTAACTCTATTATCTGCCGTCAACTTTTGTGAAGGATAGGGTTATCTTATAATTCGTTAGCTCATTCAAGCCCCCAGCTGAGTTAATTCAGCGAAATTCCTCTTATTATTATTGTATAGCTCCATTTAAGTGTATTTAAGAAATTGTCTGAGACATGCGGTTGTAGTACATTCAAAATGATTAAGTCAACTTTAGATTGATCTTTATACAAGTAACAAATTTAATAATCAATTATGTTTTAACAGTTTTAAAAGTGAATAATTCTCTAACAAACAATATTCATCATCGAGTGATGTTATGGAGTTAAAAATTGGATAGTTCACTTGGCAGCTTTTATGTTTCTACTTAGCTGCCAATGAGTTTGTCTGTTCTGCTCCAGCTGATGTTTGGTTGTTTGTAGATTGATGACTGGATCACACTCGTCACTGGTCAAGTTTGAAAGTTGCAGCACGTTCCAAGAAGTGTCAGGGAGTAACTGCCAAGCTCGTCCTGCGTCTCTAAGACCCATCTGATGATGGTGTCTAGTGTTGACTTCAGGCCACTTATACCCTCACTTGTTCCAGAGATAGTACCCTCAGTTGGTACCACCAACTAGTATCACAAAAGAAGAGAATAAATACCCTCTTGAGTATTGTGTTTCCATGACACACACTCATGTGCCCCCCTCTTTTCATTTCACCATCCCATCTACCTCAGAACTTTTACCCTCGCTGAGAATTAATATTAATTCCTTTGAGCAGAAAAACATTCATTACATTTAGGTTGAACAGATTTATATTTATCTTTACATTGGTTGAAAAAGGTTAATACTATAAATTGAATGTTTCCCTTTACATCTACTATGTTTGAAAATGTTACAATACAGATTGAATATGTTTACATTTACACTGGTTGAAAATATTAATAATATAGATTATGAACATCATTTCTTTCATCATCCACTCCCTGCTCCAAATGGAACTTGGGACTACCTCTGCTTTTGGTTCTCTGTAAGAAACTTGCAATAAAGCTGTCACCAGCCCTGGCAGTTGTGGTTCATGAAATCATCATTCTATATGCTGATGTTGCCAGCCTCAAATGACTTGGACATCCCCAAGCAATTTTCACCTATTAATATTCACACGTCAATATATACATATTATTTCATGTTAATAATGCAAAACACAGAATTTAAAATGTACAACTTATGCCAATTTTTAGGCTCACAGACTGCTGGCTCAGAGAAATAGTTTAAGGCAGCTTGACGATGCCTCTTACACGTGGTCTGTGGTGTTGTTATTTTAGCAATAAGTTCCCACTTTGACTTTGTGTTTCAGATTCCTCAGATTCTGGTTTTCCTCGCTAATAATGGTAGAGTTTTTCTGGGCTGTTAAGTCCTCAAGATGCTCAAACAAAGTCCGGTCTGGTAAATGAAATCTGCTGCTATTCTTAACTCTGGCAAGGTCTGGTTGTCTTCTTGGCGTGAGGTGAATTGTCAGAGTTTTCTAAACTGACTAAAGTGTCAGGTTATATTATACTTCGCTCCCCCCCACTTAGTTACGAATTAGGTAGGGCACAATCAGGAATTTCGTTCTTCCTATGTTTCGAATGCCCTCCAATCATTTCAAAACCTGTGTGTTTTGGTGGGGTAATTCAAAATATTTCCACTAGGAAATTTCTATGCGTTAATGCAAAGGTCATGTCTTCCAAATATAGAAGTGAGATTTCCGTACTATTCTCGTCAGTGATTACAAATAACTTTTTACTTTTATCTCAAGTAATATCTTCGTAATAATTCTATCCAGATGCTATTACCTCATTCCGTCTTCCAGGTGCATGTCTGTAATATGTCCGCAGATGGGTAATTTATACCCCTGTCCTTGTGCAAACACCGACCCTCGTGTAACCATCTGGGCTGTGACTCTTCACGACAGTAATAGGGAATCCCAATCGCCATACCAGCGCTAAATAACCTGGCTGGGCGTACGTCGTGCTAATCCGGCACGGCCAAGGTTTGGTACACGAGAATTTTACCAACATGACTGTCAGTCAATATTGCATCACCTGTCTACTCTCTCAGCAGGGATGGTCAGGTAAACAGACAAGATGAATTATTACTGAAAGGAGTGTACAATTGATATGAAAATACCAAATATCTGCTTGATAGCAAAGAAAGAAAATGTGCCAACCACTGAAAATTTCATGTAATCAGTACTCAAAACAAATGTAACTGACTAGTGCCGGAGAGGAAAAGAGATCGAACCAATAATTCCATCACACACTCCAGTTTAGGATTAGAACGGTAGTGAGTCCATATTGGTACGTATGAAAATAGTAGGGCAATATTTACCACTTATTGTAACTTAGTCTTCTGGGGATCAAACAAAAATATTTATGAAGACGACAACAGTAGCTTTTCTGGACCAATTAGAATGTTAACAAAATTAAACGTAGGAATGCTGAATCACATCGTATAATCAAGAACATACAAATCCATGACCACAGTCTGGTGACACATATTCAACATAAGCTGCTATTCTCCATGGCAGAACAGTTAAGAAAAACCATTAAGAAACAAAAAGTAAATCTGTAAAAATCTCCGTTATTCTCGGCCGCACACCAAATTTCAGCCATGAAGACAGATAACCATTATGCTAAATTATGTTGATAGACTTTTACATGCAAGTACGAGGGGCGTTCAGAAAGTAATGCACCACATCGTTTTTCTCAGCTAATAATGAAGATAGAAGCATGAAATTTTGCACACTTCAAATATGGCATGGGCCAAGTGTGTGCACCAAATTGCACCGCAACCGGCTAAATAATACGACTGCCCTAAACCGTTGAAATGGAGCGTGTTAGCAGCTTGCATTAAAAGCAGCGAATTGTGATAGAATTTCTCGTTGCAGAGAAGGAAACTGTTGTGAACATTCACAAGCGTCTATGTGATGTGTATGGAAGTTTTGCAGTCGACAGGAGTACAGTCAGTCGCTGGGTTCAGAGAATCAAAGAATCAGGAAGTGGAGATACGGAGCTGCTTGATCAGCCGCGCTATGGATGTCCTGCCACAGCCACCAACGCAGAAATGTTGAAATGAGCTGAGGGCATTATTCTTACTGATAGGCGAATCACTACTCAACAATTGGCCTTACAGCTGTCAGTCAGCATTGGTAGTGCAAATGCAGTTATAAAAACTCTCGGATTTTCTAAGGTTTGCGCAAGATGGGTTCCTCGAAGTCTCACAAATGACCACCGATTGCAAAGGAAAGCAATTTCTTCTGAATTGTTGAAGCGTTTCAATGCTGATGAAGATCGTTACAGGTGACGAAACCTGGGCACATCATTTTGAACCTGAGACAAAAAGACAGTCAATGGAGTGGCATCATCCGCAATCACCACGAGGAAAGAAATTCAAGACAATTCATTCAGCTGGAAAGGTCATGATCACTGTCTTTTGGGACATTGAAGGTGTGATTCTTGTGGACGTTATGCCAAGAGGAGAGACAATCAATTCGCAAGCTTACATTAAGACATTGAAAAAACTAAATCAACGTTTTCGCAGAGTTCGGCTGCACAAGAACCCAGCAGACCTGCTTCTCCTTCACGACAATGCGCGACCTCACACAAGTCTGGCAATACGGGAAGCAATCACCAAATTGGGTTGGACTGTACTACCCCATCCACCCTATAGTCCCGATTTGGCACCCTCTGATTTTCATCTATTTGGTCCACTTAAAGATGCACTCCGTGGGACAAGGTTTGAAGATGATGAAGGAGTGATTCATGCAGCAAAGAAATGGCTACATGATCAAGACAAAATCTGGTATGGGCTAGGAATACATGCACTTGTTTCGCGCTGGCATAAAGCCGTACAAGTTGATGGGGATTATGTTGAATAATACCGATGTTTACATGACATATCCATGTATATTGTGTATAAATTTCATGCTTTTTGAATAAACAGCTCCTGAGAAAAACGATGTTGTGCATTACTTTCTGAACGCCCCTCGTAACTTAACACCTGCTCCCTTAGTTCCCAGAGGTCTCTGAAGAGACAAAGAAAGAACAGGACAACTGCACACTCAGGTAGGTCGTACAAAGTGATTAATATCAGGTAGGGGGCTGGCCACCTAATCATGTCGGGGGACCTGCTACAGTAGTGGCTCCATGCTCTATAAGAAGCACAAAGGAAAATGATGACAATGATCTAAACGCTCATATAAGTTTATTCATTCTCTCTTTCTTATTTTCTTCCTTCTACAGCCAGAAAAAAAAAAAACTTTTTGAAGACAATAATAGAAGTTATCAATTTGTCTATTAAAAAGCTACACATTTCTTCCACTAAATATTTGACAGCCAATAATACATGACAACCGTGCTGAAGGGCAAGTGTGAAGGAAAACTATTCTTGTGTAGGAACATCTAGAAATGGACTGACTATAGTCAATCACAGCATCTCTACAAGACAAGGGACATTTTTTGGAGCTTCGCTGCTGTCAACTTACAATGTGGAGAAGGTGATGCATTCATGACCTTTTAACTCCCCAAGGAGCATAGGCCATCAACAAACTCACACCAAGTCTTCCTGTCCTGTGCCAGCAGCCCAAGGTCTCCCCACCCAGCTTCTCCTCTCCATGTGTTCCCCGGCCTACCTCCACTTATCTCACCCTCTGGATTTCAGGACAAGGATTGCCAGTAATGCTATTGTGTGTCCCATCCATCTCCAGCGTCCTCTCACATCTTGCCCCACCGGTGCTCGTCAAGCCCATGTCATCAACCCAGCACCAGTGAGCCTGCCACACCACCCTAATCCCTCCAAGGCAATTGATTTAACTCATTTTCAGTTATAAAATAGTGGAAAAGGACCCCCAGTGATTTTTCTGGGGTCCTGCGTCATACAAGGATGGGCCTCTCGTAAACTATAAACGAGTACAGTCATCATCTATTTCTTTTGTTTCTCACTCAGCGCAGGGCTATGTACTTGATAACTGACTCAATGTCATTGATCTTTGATGCTAAATTCACCAAATATACGAAGCAGATGTTGTCATTTTAATTTACACTGGAAGTTACACTAAATGAACAGCAAATACAGAAATATCATGCACAAGAAATACAAGGATGGTTTAAGATATAGTTTAATAAGAAAGAGTTGAATTTATATACAGATATTTGCATGTTCTTCAAGTATATAGTGATCCTAATGCTTTAAAAAAATTGCAATTAATAAAATAGGTGCTATTAAATTTATGTGAAAATTATGTAAGCATTTGAACTTTTAGAAAAAAAAAAAACTCTATTAATGTAATCATAGGTTTTATATTATATCATCTATTTTGTAAAAGGTTGTATTTTTAAGGGGCCGCGGTAGCATAGTGGTTAGTGCACTGGCTTCCTAGCTGAGTGGTCTATGGTTCGATCCCTAGATGAGGTGGGATTTTTTTAGGCCGCAAACGGCTCCTGGGTCGACCCAGCCCCAAATGGGTACCAGAGCAACTCTGGGAAGGTTAAGGCAGCCGGCATGATGCTGACCACATCACCCCTAGTGTGCCGACGGTCAAGAAAATATGGGCCTAACACCATATTCCCAATATGCCTCAATGGGCGTGTAACGGGATCCTTTACCTTTGCATGTTTAGCTTGACAAGGAGAATATGCCTTCAACAAACCAATTCCTCCTGTCCTGTGCCATTAGCTCAAAGTCTTTCCATGTCTTCATCCCTTTAATTTTTGTCTCCAATGTGTTTTTTGGTTTCCCTCTACCTCTCACTCTGGGGATTCCAGAATAAGGACTTCCTCAAAATGCTATCAACAGATTTCCTCAGTATGTTCCTCTCCATAGCCAACATCTTCTTCTCATCTCTTGTTCCACACTGGCACTTGTCTGGTTCTCATCATCTGTTCCACACTGGCACTTGTCTGGTTCTCATCATCTGTTCCACACTGGCACTTGTCTGGTTCTCATCATCTGTTCCACACTGGCACTTGTCTGGTTCTCATCATCTGTTCCACACTGGCATTTGTCTGGTTCTCATCATCTGTTCCACACTGGCACTTGTCTGGTTCTCATCATGTTCCACACTGGCACTTGTCTGGTTCTCATCATCTGTTCCACACTGGCACTTGTCTGGTTCTCATCATCTGTTCCACACTGGCACTTGTCTGGTTCTCATCATCTGTTCCACACTGGCACTTGTCTGGTTCTCATCATCTGTTCCACACTGGCACTTGTCTGGTTCTCATCATCTGTTCCACACTGGCACTTGTCTGGTTCTCATCATGTTCCACACTGGCACTTGTCTGGTTCTCATCATCTGTTCCACACTGGCACTTGTCTGGTTCTCATCATCTGTTCCACACTGGCACTTGTCTGGTTCTCATCATCTGTTCCACACTGGCACTTGTCTGGTTCTCATCATCATGTTCCACACTGGCACTTGTCTGGTTCTCATCATCTGTTCCACACTGGCACTTGTCTGGTTCTCATCATCATGTTCCACACTGGTGACCATGTCGTACCACTTCAATCCTTCTATTCTATGTAAGCACCCATTTAGGAAAGACTAACTTCTTGATTGTTGTTTTTGTTGCTCCCCATAAATTAGGACTTCCTTAACATTTGAGACGAATAGTCTGATTTTTGAGTGTGGTGGATTTGATGTCTTTTCTCATATGGAGAAAAAGCGGACAGATAGACAATATTACAGAAATCCTACCGCGGGCTCGCAACAGCCAATGCAGCATACTTGGCTCAAGAATACAAAAATGCTTCATGGCAAGAGTGGATTAAAAAAGGTAAGTAAGTATAAGCTAACTGCAATAAAGAATTACAGAAATAACAATTTCTCAAGCTGCAGTAGTCTCACTGGTAACCACAGGGGAAAAAAAGCTAAGCGGACAGTCCAAAATAAGTTACAATTCTGATCAGACTTCTGGTTGGTCCCTTCTGTATCAAAGCAAAAAGATAATTTCACTACAATGAAATATGAATTCAGCAATCTCCATCTTATATGAAATGTAAGTGCACAAATGATGCAATCCAAGCCTAAGAAATGTAATTCTGGACCAAAAACTAAACTAATTTAACAAAATCATTTCATTAAGGACTTTCATTACAAATAAACAGTATAGGACTGAAGATGCAGCAAGAGAGATGAATGCAGTCAGCGACTCATAGCTTGACTGCTTGCGTCAATGTCAGCAAACCAGAGCTGACCAAGACCCTACTCCACCTCCAAGTGGTGGTCCTGGAAACAGGCTGCATCACTGCAGTCTGACTGACAGAGTAGGGATCGAAGAAGGAAAGCAAAGCTGGTCCCAAAATAATGCTGTGCTGAAGTCGGATGTGTCGGCGAAAGGCGCAAATATCGCAGCTTTGCTGTAAATGGACACAACGCAACCAACCTCCTTTTCAGGACGAATGAGGAAGAGGAAGAATATAGTAGTATGATAGCTTGTTTACTTCCTTTAAGCTAAATGGGCGGAAGGGGCATAAATTCAGACAAATGATTTATGTTGGGTCTAGTGCGTGGTGAGAAATCAGGATGGGGCTTCTCTGCGAGAATAAAGGGCAGGGTCGTCGCTGAACAGAGTGGAGCCTACATGACAACAACCTCCAGCATGAGAATGGAGGTAGAGGCAGTTACTGCAGCACTGAGGTGGCTGTCTGAAACTCCATCAACCAGGGCAGTTATATTGTCAGACTCTCAAGCCATGCTTTGGAAAGTTCAGAACAGTTGGCTGCGGGAGGAATGGAAAACATCAATAGCATCCTCAAGAACTGGTGTGGATTTACTGTCCTGGTCATGCAGGGGTACGTGGCAATAAGAGAGCTGACAGAGTGGCCTCGAGAGCACCCATAGTGGGGACACTGGACATGGATAAGGGAGAGATACTAAGGGCTATTAATGATCGCCTGCTGGATAATGACACTGCAATGGATGAATCAACAAGGCTGAGGCTGTTGGAATTTGGCATCAAATGTGGGACTAACAGAAATGGATGTGAGAGAGATGCATCAGTTGTATGTACAACCAGCGTGCTACAGGTACAATTAGTATTCATACTCTTCGACATTTGCTGAGGGAGACTGAGCACCTATGGAATTGTCCGGAGTGCAGTGAGTAGTTTAGCTTCGTTACCGTCGCGCGCCACTTTCTAAAAAAAACTACCGAAGTAGCTGATGCTGATATTGGCATAAAATACTAACAAACTTTACCTTTATTTTAGTATTTACAATTTATGTCTGCTAAACAAAACAAAACAAAAAAGAAGGAATATTGTCATCCTAATATCAGCAAATGGAATTCAAGTGTAGTTCTCGGGGGGGGGGGGGGGGGGGGGTCTCTGATGAGACGAAGAAAGAATAAGCCTACTGCACCCTCAGGCATGGTCATAAAAGGTGACTAATATGGGGGTTGTGCATGGGGCTGGCATTCCTCATCATGTACAACAAGTTACTACAGAAACCATCACTGTATGAACACATGAATGCTTTTATGCAGGTTCCTGTTGCAGCGGTGGCTCTATGCTCCATAAGGATCAACTAACATTACACTGGAGACATTTAACCACATCTATCTAATGAGCATTTATTCACAAATGCATTCTTTTTTTTTTTACCCTGCCTCTGTGACAAATTTGAAACTATCTTCTGCACTGCTGAAATGAACACATATCACAATCATTCTTGAGTGATTTCAGAATGTAAGCAGCATGGTAGAATGAAATTGCTAACAATAAAAAACTATTTAAACAAAAAGGATTAATCGTGCAGAGCAATGAAATATGAGACCAGAAACATACCATTCTAAAATATGAGATCACAACATGAGATCACAAATATTGCACTGAAATGTGAGATTAAAAAAACGTAGCACTGTGAAAGACTCCTGCAGTTACTCAAACCCAAATGCCCGACTAATTATATGTACTATGACAATAATGACTGGCTGCCACGCTACTAAATATCTGATCCAGTCCAGAAGGCTTCCATACATCACATGAGGCCGTTCCCATCTAGATGAATGTCAAGGACACTTTATTAAGAGCACAGATTCAATATCTTAAAAAATAAATAAAAAAGAAGAGCATGAGATGAAAATGTGAAGATAAATTTCCAAAAATAAAAATATAAAAAAAACTGAATAAAGTGAGTGAGTATGAATACTGGTCTGTCCATGATGAGAAAGTTCTATTTCAGCATTGGCAATAGCAAAAAACTGCAAGGTTTGGCAACCTCATCATGTAAAACAAATTTTTACAGAAACCACTACTGCAACATCACATGGAGGTTTGAGCAGACTTCTTGCAAGGGAGCCAGTTACAGTGGTGGCTCCATGCTTCATAGGGAGCAAACAAGAAAATAATGATGAATAACAAAACAAGAAAATAATGATGAATAACAAAAAAAACACAGAAATGCTTCATTAGTCAGACCTTTTGTAAAATCAATGAGAACAGATGCAGGTATGTTTGTGTGGGAGCTCTTCAAGGATGGAAAGGACAGATATCTGTCTGAAAGTTTTCTAGTTAGGCCTTGCTTCAAACAAAGCAAACAGATGCTGGTGTCTATATGAGAGGACAGTGGTCTGAATAAAGCTTTCTTTACAAAACATATATATGTTTGACAAAGTGAAGTTTTCATATATAGGCCTACTGCAGCATTTTGTAATGGGATTTCCAGAAAGGTTTCTGCAGGGAAAAGCAGGTGACAAGAAAAAATGCACACTGAAAATTAGATTTGAGATAGGTGATACATGAGAAAAATATATAATGAAAGGACAAAAAAAAAATTTTTTTCCCCCTTTTTTTGCTATGTCTTTAGGAGAGTGTCTGATTGGCTATGCAGTTAAGAGTACTTTCCTCCTGGGCATAGTTACTAGGTTCTGGGATAAAAACCTGGTAGTGTCATGCTTCAGTCTACCAGCTGTAAATGGGTACCTGATTCCACCTCTTGGTAAAGGCAAAGGTGGTGAGGAAGGAAACTGGTCACCGACACCTCTTAACAAAAGCTGAACCTAGTATTGTGAAGTCTCTAACACTTAACTCCCATACAGTAGTTCCTGCTATGGGACCACATTATCTTTTTACCCTGGGATGAAGCAAATACTGTATATGATATGAAAATGATGTAAGGATACGGCCCTGGGAACATGCGTTTCAGATCCACTTTCTCTTTACAGTATGGACATGTCTGCTTTTTACCCACAATGCACCATCCACGTATACAAAACTCATGAAAACTGTGGAACAAGAGTTAAGGAAATCTACACCAAAAAATGTTGCAAGTGCCTTTGTTTTCTTTATGAAATGACATTGTTCAGTTAATAGTTTTTTTGTGAGTACTGAAGCAAACAACATATAGAAAGTACTGAAATAAACCACATTCTGTGAGTAATGGAGTAAAGGGAATTCTAAAAGTACTTTAACTAAGTAGCATTTTCTAATATTAAAGCAAGTGACATTTTCTAAGTATTGAAATAAACACAAATTTCTGAGTATTATTAATAATGAGTAGATTAATATTACTAGAATTCTGAGAGTACTGAAGCAAATAATATTTTCAGAGTATTGAAGCAAGTACCAATTTATGAGAGTTATCAAAAACAATTATTTTTTTAAGGGGTGGAGCAGCAGTGCATTTTAAGTCAAAACAGAAAAAAATATTAACAATAGAATAGTCTTTTTATCTGATAACTTACAATCTCCTAAATTTAAATATGTCAAAATCAATGGTCAGAACACATTCTAAGCATGAGTATTTTGACTCTGAGAATTCTATTTTCATAAAAACTGCTTTTCCTATGAAGGAAACCATGAATTTCACAGAACCTTTTTTTTAACGTTACTAATGTTTTAAAACTTATTCATCAATCAACATGAGATTTGGCGCAAATACTTTTCACTGCATGAAAAATAACTTCTGTTAGATTAGATTTTTGATATCTTGAACTATTACAAATAATGTAACATTTTACAAAATGTGCTACTATGTTTTATACTAACTTCAAAGTTCAATAGCTCTGAATCTGAGAAAGTTATAAAAAATCTAATCCGACAAAAGTTTTAAAATACTTGAGCTTCAAATTCTTTTTCAAATACTTTTCACTGCATGAAATACAACTTTTGTTATATTAGATTTTTGATATCTTGATCTACTGCAAATAATGTAACATTTTACAAAATGTGTCACTATGTTTTGTACTTACTTCAAAGTTCTATAGCTCTGGATCTGCTAAAGTTATAAAAAGTCTAAATCGACAAAAGTTTTAAAATACTTGAGTTTTAAAATACTCTGGTGCTCATAACCGAAAAAATTAACAAGACTTAGTAGCTCCGCCCCTCAACAGTAATGAAGAAATAAGAATACTCATAGTGTTACTGAAGCATAAGAATTTAGAAAATATTGTTTATTAAATCTAAATGATGGGATAAAAAAAATCTTACTAAACAAAGGACAAAGAAATAGCCTATGTTGTGGGAACAAGGCCTTCATCAGGGACAGGCAAACAAAAAATATAAAGGAAAGAAAGTGAGAGCTGAGTAGGGAACACGAAAAATAAGTGAGAATAATACAATCTACATGCAGAAGCCATTTTGCATATTCACTGCATGATTCTGGCCAATGAAATTATTCTAATTTATTTTTCATGTTTCCCACTTGGCCCTTGCTTTCTTTCCTTTCTGTTAGTCTGTCCATAAGGAAGACCTTGTGACCACAACATAGGGTGTTTTCTATGTTCCAGTATGATGTACAAGGGGCTTGACATAAGTCTTGGGCCTGACCATGAAGGAGTCACAGGAGGAAGATGAAACTTGGCACATTTAAAGTTCATCATATTTGCACTGAATGTGTGAAGTACGCGTTTGTTTCTTCAATGGGTTTTCCCGCTACGGTGCACGGCGCAATGTACCCTATTGACCGGATCTGCTGCTCCAAAGATTTGACAAAACAATGGAAAAGAAGGAGGCCAGAGCTGTGATAAAATTTCTGATGTTTCATCTTCAAGGAAAAACACCTACAGAAATACACAGGGAGATGGAACCAGTGTTTCTGATTCTTGTCCTCGGTAAAAAAAACTGGTGTCAACAGTTTAAGTGCAGCTCCCCAACACCTGTCAAGCCGAGTGCGCAGAAATCTGCAGGAAAAGTGATGTTGACTGTTTTTTTGGGACGCCAAAGGTGTCCTGTTAAAAGATTATCTGCCTCGTGGCAACATAGTTAATGGACAGTCATATGCAGATCTTCTCACAAAACTAAGAAATGTTGTGACCAGGAAACGAGGGATAACGAGCACTCAAAATCTTCCTTTGCTTCAAGACAACGCGCCCTCTCACAAAGCACGGCTTGTGCAGCTAGCAGCCAACGATTTGAATATTAAAATTCTTCCACACCCACCATATTCTCCAGATTTGGCTCCATCAGACTTTTTTCTATTCCCAAATCTTAAAACACTGCTAAAAGGAAATCATTTTGACAGCAATGAAGAAGTTATACTGGCATGTGATGACTGGTTTAGTTTGAAAAATAGGGTGTTTTACTCCCAAGGTCTTTTCGAGGTCAAGCAGAGATGGCAGAAGTGTGTCAATTCAGACGGTGGCTACATTGAAAAGGAATAAACACTATACAAAATTTCAGCTCTCTGTGACATGTCCTTCATGGTCAGGCCCAAGACTTATGTCAAGCCCCTTGTATTACCATTTCTTTTAATCCACTGAATTTTACTGCAGCCCTTCTCATTTTATTTTGTTTAATTCTAAAAGGTCATTATAGACATACTATGTATATTTGTTTCCTTTTATGGAAAGAAAACAACTGATAAACAAGTACTGTAATACCAAGAATAAATTCAGTGGAAGTTAAATTAATGAACATGAAACACATGTATTATTACGCTACCTTTAAAAGAAACAAAATACAGTCAGATATTGAAACAAAATAAACAGCGAGAAGAAAAATGTTAAGAAAACAGGGCCAAAATTCATAGAATCGTCACACACAAAAAATGTTGTATCCGAATCATATGTTAAAATATTTGAACCTCATAGCATTCTCATAAAATTGTATTATGCTGTCTAAACAAGGTTTAACTCTTTGTGCTCCTTACGGATCATGGAACAACCAGTGCTGCTGGTTCCTTTACAGGGAGCTCATACCAAGGCAATGCTCCTCCTTCAGGCATATTATAAGAGGCAGCTAATATTTGGTTGTGCATGTGGCTGGCTGCATCATCATGTAAAATAAATTGCTACAAAAAACATCACCGCTAGAGCACGTGAATATAAAACATCATTGCTAGAGCATGTGAATATAAAACATCACCACAAGAGCATGTGAATTCTTACTCTTATCTCCTCAGAGACCCTCAGGAATTACAGGGGCTCTAACTACAGAAGCACTGGCCTTTTGCAGCAAAGGTAAAGGATTCGAAACACAGTTGCGTCATGCTTCAGTCTACCCATTTATGACATATAAGGAAGGGAAACCCGAGGCCTGTAAACAGTAAATAAATATTAGACAAACATAAAGGTATGTTTTCATGCACTCGTAAGAAATAAAGAAGTAGAACACTAGACAACAGAAAAACAACAGACGTGAGTGGCTTACCCAGGATTTGAACCCCGGACCTTCCGTACGACAACACCGCCTAGCTATACAAGCGAATCACACTATCCTCCCGGCCAGCTAGGCATCCCCCAAAAAAGATGCTTTACTGACCGGTCATTAGTGTGAAATGCAAGACAACACCGGAAGTTTACAATGGGCAGCTTAGCCTTATTAATGACGCAATCTTACGAGTGCCTGAAAACATACCTTTATGTTTGTCTAATATTTATTTACTGTTTACAGGCCTCGGGTTTCCCTTCCTTATATGTTATAAATGTTTATACAATACCAGAAACCTACCCTCTGATCTATACTACTGTTCTTAAGTCTTCTATCATTTACTAGACACAGTATCAAGGTCTTTGTCTTGTGTGGACTGACATATACGGTATAATAGGGGAACAACAGAAGTGATTGCGTCATTAATAAGGCTAAGCTGCCCATTGTAAACTTCCGGTGTTGTCTTGCGTTTCACACTAATGACCGGTCAGTAAAGCATCTTTTTTTGGGGATGCCTAGCTGGCCGGGAGGATAGTGTGATTCGCTTGTATAGCTAGGCGGTGTTGTCGTACGGAAGGTCCGGGGTTCAAATCCTGGGTAAGCCACTTACGTCTGTTATTTTTCTGTTGTCTAGTGTTCTACTTCTTTATTTCTTACGAGTGCCTGAAAACATACCTTTATGTTTGTCTAATATTTATTTTCAGTATACCCAGCTGTAAATGGGTATCTGACTGCTCACGAGTTAGCAATAGCAAAGGCTGTGAGGAAGGGAAATGATCACCCTACCTCTTCAAGCTGGACCTAGTATAGTGAAGTCTCTAACACTTCACTCCCCTAATGCAGTATCTGCTAGGGAACTACCTACCTACCTTTACCTATGTATAGGCCATAACATGAATGATAAAAAAATTGTATTTACTTAACACATTAACTACCGCAAGCCGGTGGGACCGGCTTTTGAAATCCTATCATTTGGACCACAAGCCGCTCAGAGCGTCGATCTAACTTTAGTAATAAAACGAATGAAACATGTACTGAAACACTTTCTGATCTAGTTCGAAATTTTAAGTTGCTACCGGAAAACAAATTACCAAAGCCTAGTTGTTGTAGAACACTGGAAAATTGATATTATGTTCATGTTTTTCAGCGTTTTCGGTTAGTTACCAAATCGTGTAAAACTGTTTACCGTGGCAACTAGTGATAGGACCACAAAAAATGCTTGTACATCTCGTCTAATGGCTGAATAGGCTAGAAACTTGTTTCAATAATTGACTGATAGATCTAGCGACAAGGACAAGAGTGAAAACGGTGTGCACATTGATTGAAATAAAGATTTTGATAGAGATGGGGCGCAAGCAGTTATAATTGTGAAAATATTGCAAGTCCTCTGCCATCGGAGGGCCGTTAATCAACAACCTCTATTAGAGTTACAAATGGTGCTTATTGTAATAGTGCATTCATTTATCTTTAAAATGACGTGTAATTCATAAAAATCTGTAAACAATTACGAAAACTACCGCTTACTTTGTGCAAACACCTACAGGATAAAAATGGGAAAAAAATTTAATTCGGCCACAGTGTGTTTTTCAATTCGGTAGTTTAATGTGTTAAAACAACTGACTGTAACATAAAAGGTAGTCCCAAAGCAGATACTGCCGTAGGGGAGTGAAGTGTTAGAGACTTCACCATACTAGGTCCAGCATCGAGAGGTGGGGGTGACCAGTTTCCTTCCTCACTGCCTTTTCCTTCCCTAACTCAAAGTCAGGTACCCATTTACAGCTGGGCAGACTGGAGCGTGCCGGTGCCGTGATTCGAACCTGGCACCTTTGCCATGAGAGACCAGCGGTCTAACCACTCTGTCAATCGGACGCTCGACTGCAACACACAGACTGTTAATACTAAGACCTCTGCTGTTAAGATTTTGCCATTTGAAAAAAACAAAAGGCAAATATTTCGGTATGTATTGGCTAAATTTGAGATGAACCAATGTCAAGGATACACATGGCCACAGGTGAGCTTAATCGTTTTCTCAATAGCCATGTTGTCATTACTCATGGAGAAAATCGCATTACCGCACACGGCACACATGTTGGGGTCCAGCCACTTAGCTGGCAAACCAGTTGCTGAGTAATACTGTAATGAGAAAGCCATTAATAAATGAGTGAAATAATCATAGACATGTTGTTGTTGTATAACTGGGGCTGCTGAGCTTCTCGCTCCTTAGCAGCCAATACCAAGTTGAAGACTCCTTGGTATCTACACTGTAGATCTAGGCTTTTTCTGTGGCTTTTCTGCCTTTCCAAAATGTGTTCAATTGGAGTCATGAGCTCCAGTTTCTCCAGCTTGGCTTGCATTTAAAGGATCATCACATCTGGTCCCAAGCTAGAAGTAAGAAGTGCGTGCCATACTGTGCATTCCCCACCACACAAGGTCGCGTTTAGTAGGGCAGCAACAAATTGATTCCACTTTGTTCGGTCGACGGCCATCCTTCGTACAGTGCCCAAACTCTGGTTCATTCTTTGCATCTCGGCTTCCACAGTTCTCCGCCAGATTGTATTTGGTAGGTCTCTCTTTCGCTTTCCTTCGGGAGTCCATAGCATAGCTGTTCTTGTAATGGTATCAGGGTCCCTTCTGAGGGCGTGGTCAACCCAACTCCAGCATCTGCCAGCTATGATGGTGTGCATGTCCTCCTGGTTACTCCAAATATGTAGTTCTTGGTTGCTGATGGTATTCGGCCAAAAGATTAGGAAAATTTTCCTTAGGCAGATTGTGTGGAAGGAGGACAGTTTCGACATTTCCTTCTCTGTTACTCTCCAGCACTCCGCACCAAAGAGAAGCACAGAAAGTACACAGCTCTCATACAGTCTTAATTCGGTGTTTGTGCTGTACTGGGAAGACCTCCAAATGTTGCTGAGACCAGCAAAGGCTGTTCTCGCTTTATTCATTCTGTTGTTAATGTCCTTGCTTGTTCCGCTGTCTGGTGTTACTTTGCATCCTAGGTAAGTAAATGTGTCTGTCTGTTCTAACTTCTGGTTCCTTATGTTATTGGCTCAGGATTTCCCACATTGAGTGTCATGACCTCTGTCTTCTTCAGATTGATGTTCAGACCAACCTGCTGGCTATACATATTCAGTCTATTGGTTTTTTCTTGGAGGTGTTGATCTGAAAGTGCGAGTAGTGCAATGTCATCTGCATATTCCAGGTCTTCCAGTGTAGAAAACATTGTCCATCTAATTCTTCTTGGACCGCCCTCTGTTATCTGACGCATCACCCAATCTATGGCTGTCAAAAAATAATGGGCATCCCTGTTGTACTCCTGTTTTCACTTCGAAAGTTAGATTACTCAATCCAATACTGCATGTGAAGTTAGAATAGAGGCTTTTTATAATGGAAACAATGCAGCTGGGAATTCCATAAGCCCTTAGTATTTTCCAAAGGCTTTCCCTGTGTATGCTGTCAAAAAACCTATTCAAAATCAACAAAGCTAATGTACAGCTGTCTCTGCAATTCTGAGCACGCACATCTTCTGTTCTTTCTAAAACCCGCTTGTTCTTTCCTCAGTTTATGGTCAACTGCTTTTGAAATTCTCTGGATGATTATCCTGCCTAGTATTTTACTGGGAACTGAGAGGAAAGTAATTCCTCTCCAGTTGTTGCAGTCTGCAAGGATGCCCTTCTTGGGCAATTTGACAATTATTCCTTTACTCCACTCTGTTGGTGTTGTCTCAGTTTCCCAGACTTGTGCAAATAGTGGTTCTAATAGTTCTGCTGCTAGTTCAGGGTCAGCCTTGAATAACTCAGCATTTAAGTTATTGTGGCCAGGAGCTTTTCCATTCTTTAACCCTTTGATTGCCGTGATGATTTCTTCCTTTCGTGGAAAGTCTGTATTAACATCTAGATCATTTTCAGCTTATGGAACATTCAACTGTGTCTCTGGTGGTTCCTTGTTCAGAGTTTCTCTGAAATGCTCCGCCCATCTTGTTTCCTGCCCTTGTGCTGTGGTGATGAGATGTCCTTGCTTGTCTCTTACTAATGTTATATTGTTTGCACCTCATTTTCCACTGATAGTTTTAGTTATTTTATAAACTGTGCTTTGTTCATTTCTCAGTGATACCTCTTCTGCCTGTCTTGCAAGGTCATCCAGAAATGTCCTTTTGTTGGCACGGGTTTGACGTTTTACTTTGTTCAGCTGACTGTACTGTTCGCTATATATTTCCTTTAACCTGGGAGACTAAGTTTCTGTTTTCTTTCTTTTCATTTCCTTTCTCTTCGCTACGGTGTTATCCAATCTTGTCTCTTTCTTTCCTGGAATCCCAAGCATGACTCGCTGCTTTCCTTGTATATTGTTGAGATGGTGTTTAATTTCTGGTCGACATCATCGGTTGCTGTTCTTTCCTGGCTTTTGGCAATCTGATATCATCTCTTTACATCAACCACAAAAGCTTTTCTGGTGAGGGGGTCTTTAAGTTTCATGATGTTATAACTGGTCCAGCAGCTCTGAGTTTCACCTTCAGTCTTGCTAATATTTGGTGATGATCACTTTCCACATCTGCGCCTCTTCTTACTTTCACGTCTTGTAATGCATGTCTCCATCTGCCATTGATCATTATGTGATCTATCTGGTTTCTGTCCCGTTCGTTTGGTGATTCCCACGTTAACTTGTGCACTTCTTTGTGTGGAAAAAGTGTTCTTCCAGTGACCAGGTTGTTAATACTGCAGAAGCTTATTAATTTGCTCCCATTCTCATTTACTGTTCCACTGCCGCATTTCCCCATTACTCTTTCGTTATAAGTATTGTGTGTTCCAACTTTCGCACTGAGGTCTCTCATTACTATAATAAGATCATTCCTAGGTGCAGTTTTCATTTCCTTTTGTAGCTGTTGATAGAACTCGTCCTTAACCTCTTTATCGCTGTCGTATGTTGGTGCATTTTCTAGGATCACTTTATTCGTTTTTTACTTTCCATGAGATGTGCCTGTCATAAATTTGATAAGTATTTAAGTTAGATTAGGTCCGTCTGACTAGAACAGGCAAAGTGGTAATTAAGTGAGAATTAAGGTATGAGAAATAGATTTCACGAGTGAATAGTTTAAGGGTAGAATCTGTCACTGGGTTGAGAAGATACTCTAGTCCAGCCTATCTTTACGGCTGTAATTTGTTAACCGACAATCCTACTCTCCATACATTTAACATATATGTTTAACTATACACACATCCACACAGTTATGTGACAACCAGACACACAAACGTGAAAAACTATTGTAAATGGAGTATGGGTATGGGCTGAGCTGACCAACACAAGTAATTAAGTTTTTGTTAAGTTTATTATCATATAAACTGCTCACAACATCAAACATATATATATATATCAATAAAATCATAGGTTACAGAAATTTGGAAAATAAACCCATAAGTGCAATCCCCTCTGTTGAGACAAGATCCTGCAAGAAGTTAATAACCCCCAAAAGGTCAAAGATTAGGGTAGGGTATAGAAATAGACGATAATGTAAAGAACAGAGTTCTTAATTAATCTATCCTGTAAAATAACAGTGTATTTATCAGTCAATTAAACATCTCTTTCTGGGTGATAGCGATTGATTTAAATTTTACATTACAGCTGGAAAAGTTAGCTATATGTTATTTAATACGCCAGTCTTAGCACTTAGAAAAATCCCAGTGAATTATAATGATAACCTTTAATACATTAAATCACCTAAATGCTAATATATATTACCGCAATCAGAAATTGAACAATCTCCACGGAATGCTTTGACACACTTTCACAATGGCTAGAATCATGAGCTAGATTTCCAAAATATCCTGAGCGAACTGATAACTGACTTAGTGAAGACAGAATATATACGGAATTGGTGTAATTATCTCTAAAGGGTGCGAATTTTCGCACCTACGTCCTTGCCAGGGAAATCAAGAAGCTTCGTTCCCGAGATAAAGAATTCTACGGTCCCTCTGTTCGACGTTGCAATTGACAACAAAGGCTTCTGATATCAGCGATTGTCTCCCTGTATGTACAACATCACAGGATTTGCTTCCCCTTGTAGAGAACTTCAAAGCTGTTTACCTTCCACATGTTTTGGGCACATGCAATCTGCCAGTCATCATAATACTGACTGCTCTGCTGGCGTGAGGACTTCTGTTAGACAAGTGTTCTACGCTCACCTGAATGAGTGACATTTTCAAACGTATGTAAACAAACTCGCAGCTCGTGCAAGCAGAAAAAAATAGGAGTGGCTTCAAAGGTGAGTCTACAGTCAGTGATTTTTGTCAGCAAATGGCATGTTTTTGCGTCGCAAAGATTATAAACCTAAGATGGGAAAGCAAGGTGGACGGGACACTGCTGCACTATTTACATATATATGTGACAGTTCGTCAGGGCTTAAAGATATGAAACCCTTTCATGTCTAATTTATGGAAATAGAGCTGCTGTTATCAGTATCTTCCGGATTATTGCTATCTTCATCTTCCTCCTCCCTACTCCAATTCCGACTCATAAAGTCTGCTCCCACGTTTTCTTTTCCAGGTATGTATTGAACCTTGAAAGAATACACCCTTAGCAGCAACACCCAGCGCATGATCTTCACGTTGAATTCCTTATTGGCTCCCAGAAATGCCAGTGGAGCATGATCTGTTTGCACTGTGAACAACACTCCATACAGATATTCATGGTGCCTTCTGATGCCGTGTACAAGTGCTAGACATTCCCGCTCCACGGTCAAATAATTTTGCTCTGCTGCATTCAATTTTCGGCTGCCGTATGCCACCGGAAATAACAAGTTTGGATTATTGTCGTCTGCTTGGAGCAGAGTTGACCCGATCCCTTGACCTGATGTGTCGGCCCGCAATATAAAAGGTTTGTTAAGGTCAGGTAACCGTAAAATTGGATATTCGGACAGCTGTTCCTTGAGAGTGCCGTAAGCTTGTTCGCATTTAGCATCCCAAATAACTTTCTCAGGTTGCCCCTTCTTTGTAAGGTCAGTAAGGGGTGCTGTCAGGCCATTGAAATTTTTAATGAATTTCTGGTAATATGCACACAGTGATAGAAATGAACGTGTGTCTCTCTACGTATTAGGCCTTTTTGCTGCACGTATTTTCTCTACGTTCTTGGCAACTGGCCACATGGAACCATGAGAAATGGTGTGCCCTAGGAAGTCAAGCTTTTCATATCCAATTAAACATTTGCTCAGTCTGGCTGTCATGCCTGTTTCCTGTAATCTCCTGAGGAGCATAGTGACTGTAGCAATATGTTCGTCGTATGTTTCCGTTGCAATCAATATGTCGTCCATAAAGTTGTGGATATGTATACTGTGCAATGGTTCTAAAAGCTTTTTCCTCATCCTGGTGAAGACTCCTGGTGCGTTGTGCAACCCAAAAGGCATCACGTTGAAAGTATAGTGTCCTTCACTGGTGCTAAAAGCTAACAGAGGTTTAATTTCCTCCTTGACTGGTATTTGATAATAACCTTTACTCAGGTCAATCTTGGAGAAAATTCTTGCCCTGCTAAGCTTGGTGAACAGTTCAGAAGCGGTCTGGAGTGGCTCAGGCTGGAATTCCGTTACAGTATTAAGTAGACAGTAATCGATTCACAGCCGAACTTCCTTATTGGGCTTCTGTAACAGTACTACGCTCGAACTATAAGGAGATGTAGACTCGCTAATAATTCCAGCTTGTAGCAATTTGTCTCTCTCCACGGAGCGTATCAGCTTTAGCATATGGAATAGATTAAACTCTGGTTCGCACGGGTGTCCAATTTGTCAGTTTCATATCGAACTCTGCGAGAGGCGTTCGACCAGGTATGTCCGTTAAAACAGCTGTGTTTCTGTCTGTTGTGCTTCAGAGAGAGTGTCCGAATTGTACATCTCTGAAAGATTCCGTTTGTTGCAATGGATATTCCATGCAACTATCGTCATCTTCCTCATCTTCGGTTGCTATGGCGACCGCCAGGAGATGTTCGGGGGAAGGCCCCGGTCTTTCCAAATATTTCTTTAACAAATTTACATGGTAGACCTTTTCCTTTCCTTTAATAGAGATCTTATAAATGGTCCTTGAGATCTTTTTAAGGACGGTAAACGACCCTTGCCATCCGATACATAGTATGTTGCTTCCGGTTGGAAGTAGCAACAAAACCTTCTCTCCTGGTTGTAATTCTCTCTCTTTCGCGGCTTTATTGTATCGTTTAGCGTTTCTAGATCCCATCCTAGTTGTAACCTTTCCTTAAGTTCTGATACATACTTGCTTGCTAAGATGACTGTCTCATCAGCCTTCTGGTCTGTCAGTGACCAGAGTAAGGCTTCGAGCGGGCCCTTAATAGGTCTGCCGAATAAAAGTGTAGCTGGTGGTAAACCTGTAGAGGCCTGGGGGACTTCCCTGTAGGCGAATAAGGCTGCAGGAATGAAAAGGTCCTAGTCTTCAGGTTTTTCTTGGCCCAGCTTACGTAACATCATGGTGAGGCTGCTGTTAAAGCGTTCCACGAGCCCATTTCCGGCCGGATGGTACGGGCTGGTGTGGATGTGTTATCATATAAACTGCTCACAACATCAAACATATATATATATCAATAAAATCATAGGTTACAGAAATTTGGAACATAAACCCATAAGTGCAATCCCCTCTGTTGAGACAAGATCCTGCAAGAAGTTAATAACCCCCAAAAGGTCAAAGATTAGGGTAGGGTATAGAAATAGACGATAATGTAAAGAACAGAGTTCTTAATTAATCTATCCTGTAAAATAACAGTATTAACGAACAAAAATAGAACTGGGTACAATGATTATACAATGTCAATCTGTGGCCACATTCAATCTCGCTTACCTACTAGTTGATTAACAACATCTTGAACATAATCATCAGGGTACATGTAACAAAACATAATTACTTATGTTGGTCAGCTCAACCCATACCCATACTCCATTTACAATAGTTTTTCACGTTTGTGTGTCTGGTTGTCACATAACTGTGTGGGTGTGTGTATAGTTAAACATATATGTTAAATATATGGAGAGTAGGATTGTCGGTTAACAAATTACAGTCGTAAAGATAGGCTGGACTAGAGTATCTTCTCAACCCAGTGACAGATTCTACCCTTAAACTATTCACTAGTGAAATCTATTTCTCATACCTTAATTCTCACTTAATTACCACTTTGCCTGTTCTAGTCAGACGGACCTAATCTAACTTAAATACCTATCAAATTTACGACAGTGCCCCATTCTTCTATACTGTTTTATTATATAAGAGCCACCAAATACAGTTTTTCAATTTTTTTATTATTAATGATAGTCTCCCTCAGCATTTCACTTAACTGTGGGTCATTCTAAGCAAATTTCGTGAAAAGATGAAAGCCTGCAGCAGACACATACATCATACAGATTAATGCACTGTCCAATTCCAACACTTTATCTCATACATTATACACAGGTGCATATGTACTCATATGTTTGTTCTGGGACATGCAATTTTCAAAATTCAACGTCAGCTTACCCCTATATGTGCTGCCATTGTGTCTGCACAAACTTCTGCAAAATCCCGAGACACGACTCCAAAGTAAAGGCCATAGAACAACAGGTGGAGGCTAAAGTTCACTGCAGTCTTTGTTTCAACCAATACCAGTAAATTCAGGCCAAATAATGTCAGCATAAGGATAAGATATCCGAGGATTCCAGACGCATAGCTTACTTTGTACAGTAGCAGGAACCATTTGTACACCCATCTGTAACGTTTTAAAGGAAAAACAATATAAACAAAACTTTCAGTAAATATATTTATAAGGTATTGCAGAAAAGCAAACAAGGATTTTCTTAACTCCCACACAATGAGAATTTAGGAAAGCAAAGTTAGTAGTAGTTAAGAAAGCAGATAGAAGGAGAAATTTAAGGTGTATTAAAAGCAAATACAAAACGCACATAAAAATACTCGAGCTAATTTTCAGCACGAGAAAAATAAGTTTTTAAATGACAATAGAAAACATTCTGCTATTAAAAAAAAAAAGTCACTGGTTATAAAGATGCCTTACAGTTGAATACTTGCTTGATACACTTCTTCTTTCTTCTCTTTTCATCCTTAACCGCCGACCGTCAAAGCAGTCAGTGGCCATCACGCCTGGTGGTGTCTTGTAAGGCAACAACAAATTGATTCCACCTTGCTCGGTCTGTGGCCATCCTTTGTACAGTGCCCCAACTCTGGTTCATTCTCCGCATCTCAGCCTCCACAGTCCACCGCCAAGTTGTTTTTGGTTTTCGTTTTCCCTCAGGGGTCCATAGCACAGCTGTTCCCGTGATGGCATCGGGGTCTCCTCTGAGGACATGGTCAACCCAGCCCCAGCATCTGCCAGCTATGATGGTGTGCATGTCCTCTTGCTTGCTCCGAGTAAGCAGATCTTGGTTGGCGATGGCATTCAGCCAAAAGAATTTTTTTAGGCATGTTGTGTGAAAAGAGGACAATTTCGACATTTCCTTCTCTGTAACTCTCCAGCTCTCCGCGCCATAGAGAAGCACACAGCTCTGATATAATCCTAATTTTGTGCTTGTGCTGTACTGAGAGGACTTCCAGATGTTGTTTACACCAAAAAAGGCTGCTCTCGCCCCATTCACTCTGCTGTTAATGTCTTTGTTTGCTCCACCATCTGGTGTTACTATGCATCCTAGGTATGTGAAGGTGTCTGTCTGTTCCAGTTGCTGATTCCCTACCGATATGGGCTCAGGGCTGCTCACATTGAGCGCCATGACCCCTGTCTTCTTTAGACCGACGTTCAAGCCCACCTGTTGGCTACACTTATCAAGTCTATCCGTCCTTTCCTGGACGTGTTGATGTGAATGTGCCAGCAGTGCAATGTCATCTGCACATTCCAGATCCCCGAATGTAGAAAATGTAGTCCATCTTATTCCTCCTGGACTGCCCTCTGCCGCCTGGCGCACCACCCAGTCTATGACTGTTAAAAATAGAGTGGCCGATAAGGGGCATCCCTGTCCTCACCTCAAAGGCCAGGCCGCTCCGCCCAACGTAAAGTTGGCATAGAGGCTTTTCATGATTGACACTATGCAGCTTGGAATTCCATAAGCCCTCAGTATTTTCCATAAACCATCCCCATGTATAGGGTATCATTTGTTTGTTCGAACCCTAGGGATTTCAGTTTCTACTCTTTACCCTTGTGGCATTTGGGGGTAGGTTTTTGGGTTTTCTTGCAACCCCAGAGGACTTCCCCAACTCAGCGGGCTCAACACTGGTGGAGGTCCTGCCAGACCCACTAACTGGCAGATGGTCCTCTACCCTAGAAAATGCACTACAAGAGCTGCCGAAACAGTTAATAAAAGTAGCTTACCAATAACTGATGTCCTCCTCCATGTGTTTTTCAGTTTCCTGTGCTTCTCTTAACCTAGGGATACCAAAATTAGTACTGCCTTGTAATGCTATCAACATGTTTCATCAGCGTGTGTCCTATCCATCTCCAGCATCTTCTTCTGATCTCTTGTTGCACTGACACTTCTGGTTCTTGTCATCAGTTTCACGCTGATGACATGGTCGTACCTTTTCAATCCTCCTATTCTACATAAGATGACTTACTGGGTCATAAACTGGGTGACATGACTTACTGGGTCATACACTAGGTGATGAATGACTGGGTCATACACTAGGTGACATGACTTGCTGGGTCATATGACTTACTGGGTCATACACTGGGTGGCATGACTTACTGGGTCATACGTTGGGTGGCATGACTTACTGGATCATACACTGGGCGACATGACTTACTGGGTGATGTGACTTACTGTGACATTAACTGGGTGGTACAACTTACTTCATAATTAACTGGGTGACATGACTTCATCATCATTATCCTTAGCACTCCTTATGGAGCATTGGAGCCACCACTGAAGCTGGTCCCCTTGCAGGAAGCCTGCACCGAGCATTCACAAGCTCTTGTAATGGTGGTTTCTGTAGCAATCTGTTTGACATGATGAGGTTGCCAGCCCCATATTAGTCACCTTGCAAGACATGTCTGAGGGAGCAGGAGTCCTATTCTTTCTTTGTCTCACAAGAGGCCCCCCCCCCTCCCCGGGAACTACACGGGGCAATTGAGTGACAGGATTACTGGGTCATGAACTGAGTGATATGATTACTGGGTCATGAACTGAGTGACATGATTACTGGGTCATGAACTGAGTGATATGATTACTGGGTCATGAACTGAGTGATATGATTACTGGGTCATGAACTGAGTGATATGATTACTGGGTCATGAACTGAGTGATATGATTACTGGGTCATGAACTGAGTGACATGATTACTGGGTCATGAATTGAGTGATATGACTTAAAGGTAGTCCCATAGCAGATACTGCTGTAGGGTGGTGAAGTGTTAGAGACTTTCACTATACTAGTTCCAGCATTATGAGGTGGGGTGACCAGTTCCCTTCCTCACTGCTTTTTCCTTACCTAACTCAAGAGTCTTAACGGGCTGATCACCCGTTTGCCAGTCACTTCGATTACGGAAACAACAGCAAATGGATTGATTTGCCATTGCCCTAAAGACGCCAATAGGCGTGATGGGAAACAATGGCAAAGAAAACCTATCTGCTGTTGCCCTAAGACGCCACTAGGCGTAATGGCCACTGACTGCTTTGACGGTCGGTGGCTAAGGACGGAAGAAGAAGAAGAAGAAGAACTCAAGAGTAAAGCCAGGTACCCATTTATAGCTGGGTAGACTGGAGCATGTACTCACTACTGGGATATAAAATGGTTGATATGACTTATATAATGTTTTCAAGGTGTGTAATGATTATCCAAGTTTCAAACTCAACAGACCTAAACGAGTGAAAACTGCACATTTTAAAACTAGAGTCTAGTCTGTCAATATGTTACTATTGGGAGCTGCTTTGGGGTGCACAAACTTCAATTAACCTTGTTTCATGTTGTCTGTGTACCACATAGAACTCTCACTGAACGCACGTTGTGCACTTAGTAAGAATGATGAAGTAGGTAAGTTGTCAAGTGTGATGTATACTTGGTTACAACAGCCTTTGGTGTGAGGTCTTGGAAGTGTCCAGACGTGTCTGTCGCCAGTGTGTTTTTTCTGTGGAATGTGTATTAACTTAGATGAAGAATTATTGTGTGTACCCATCATAGGAAGTGGATGCGAGGACGCAAGCATCAGGTATCGGTGTGGATACCAGAATCTATTATTCATTCACCTGCATCTATGTGTGAATTTCATTTATTGTTCAAGATGTCGAACCGTCACAGCAGTCTTTTGAGCATGATTATCCACATGTTGTGAAGGTTGAGAGTTGAGTGTTTTCTAATCCCCCAACCACTAGACACATTTGGCCTTATATGTCATATGCAATCAACACATATCAACAACGCAAGAAGCCTATGCCAGCTACCATCATCATCATCTTCCTCAGCAGTGAATGTAATACGTTCATTCATCAACTTTTAGCTCAGGAGCACAGGAACTCCACAAATTCATGCTGTCCTCCATCTTGTGTCATCAGCTCAAGGCCTTTCCACATCCTATTTACCCGTTTCATTTATGTCTCCAGTTCTGTTCCCTGTGTATTTTTGTGTCTCCTTCTACCTCTCAAACCCTGGGGATTTCAGAACAAGGACTGCCCTGTAATGCTATCATTATGTTTCCTCAATGTGTGCCGTATTCAACACCAGTGTCACCTTCTCATTTCTTGTTACAGTGACAACTTGTGTGGTTCTTGTCGTCAGTTCCACATTGGTGATTAGTCATACTTCTACGCAAGTCTCCATTTATGAAATAATATTACTTTTCATTCTCTACTTTTCTTTTATAACTTATAAAAGGAAAAGCTTCCATTGCTGGCTATCCCTTTTTTAAATATATTTGCTTATGAGATTCTCATTAATCCTTTCTGTTCAGAGGTAAAACAATATTAGATCAGAAAGGAGCCAGATGTTTGAACTGTTGGTTATTCAGGATGCGTTCAGCACACATTGCTCATATCTATCTCTTGCTGTGAGGCTTACAGATGGACTCATTAATAATCATAAATATTGATTATTTCTGAATATCATGCATCTGTGAGACATTTAGCCTGTTTATTGAGGGTCTGTGTGTGTGAGAGAGAGTGAGAAAAGAAGGGGGAAGGGCAGAGATAGAATAACAATGTGATTACCCTCCGACAATGATACAAAAGATGGAAATACAAAGCTTTAATTGACTATTAGGGCTGAATTATAGAAGCAGCAATGTCAGTCTAACCATGACCTTTCTGCTTACTCCTATGTTTTCAGAGTTGTAACTCTTGTCACAGATGTGTATGGTGATCTTTTCTTCCCGTTACTTGCATTCTCTCAACATTCCTTTGACTGTCTTTTTTGTTGTTGAATAAATGTGTAAATTTTAAGGAAACCTGCTGATAGAGTTATAAGCCAGTCCTTGTTCCGGAATCTCTTCTTACTGAAAAACATATGAAGATAACTGGAGATGCAAATGAATAATGAAGGAAACCTGTGAAGTATAAATAAGTAAATAAAGGTAATTAACAGGCCTTTTTTGAACAGAAAGGATGACACTAGACAACAGAATAGAAATATAAGTGATAGATTTACCAGGAATCGAACTGAGGACCATACAAACTGCGCCATCGCCTTGCCGTGAAAGTAAATAGTGAAAGGACGCATAGCCAATTTTGCACCCAGACAGAAATTAACAAAATAAGAAGCTATGGAACTACACAAGGTCTTAAAAAGTATTTGTTGAAGGCCTATGCTCTGCTTGGAGGGATCCCGTTACACGCCCATTGAGGCATATTGGGAATATGGTGTTAGGCCCATATTTTCTCGACCATCGGCACACTAGGGGTGATGTGGTCAGCATCACTCCAGCCGCCTTAACCTTCCCAGAAGTTGCTCTGGTACCCAACTAGGGCTGGGTCAACCCAGGAGCCGTTTGCGGCCTTAAAAAATCCCACCTCAACTGGGGATCGAACCATAGACCACTGAGCTAGGAAGCCAGTGGACTAACCACTATGCTACCGCGGCTCCGCTCTGCTTGGAGCTGAAGATTAATGATGATGTTAAAATGTGTAATCATTTCTTGTTCTAAAACCCCCAGGGTAAGATAGATAGATGGAGACCAAACAACACATAGAGAAGACAACTGGGGATAGAAATTAAAGGCATAAAGAAGACATGGAAAGATCTTTAGTGGATGGCACAGGACATGAGAAGCTGACATAAATATTTGAAGGCTCCTTGGGGAACTGAAGGGTATTGATGATGATAGTTCTTGCCCACTATATGATTCTGATCTATTTCTCTCTGTCCTCGGTCACCTTTCTTCATAACATTTCCCATGTCTGACCCTAATGGCTCATTCAATGAATGCTCATGGCTTTATTGTGTGCACAGCCCAGTCAACTTATGCTTGCACTTATCTTGTCTCTCAGCCACTGTCCTTCTCTTAACATGTACATTTAACCCCAGTTCCTTATAAGTGTCTTGTCTCCATATATGCCTTAGAACTTCTCTTGTCACTCTTACCCTATAGGTTCTATGTTACAACTTGATGAATTAAAGTAGATGTCAGTTTTCCCAGTGTTTATCTAATTCATTGCCACTTCTGTTTTCTTTGCTGACTTGTGAGTACTCTCTCCTGAACTTTTAGCTGACGTCACCAAAAGTCACCAGGATCTTTTGCTGCATTCAGTGTTGCTGTGTTTGTAAATTTTCATTAAAATTCATTTACATGCAGATAAGCTACATAACTCATCATCATCAAATACCATACCTACTGGCAGAGGTGATCACTTCGTTCCACAACTTCCTTTCCCCAGCACTGTTTAATAATTATGCTGGGTTTCCTTCATCTTCTGGGTTTGCTTCTGATAATATTTTCCCATATAAATGTTGAATAGTGATCATGTAAGCATGTGGTACTTGTACAGTAACATGAAAAATTTTATCACTACAGTGGTATCAAATAAAAAGAAAGAAGGAAAACAAAATTCATACCCACCGAGGTGTGGATCCTGACAAAGGCTTTCTCGATGCTATGAATGTGACATAAGCGGTGATGATGGAAAAGATCAGCCAGAAGATACAAAAGCGCCACCAAGCAAGTTTAAGACTTAACCCAATGGGAATCAGCCACATACCCAGGAGAGTGGCTCTCTACATTGAAAGTTAAAAAGACACAATTAGGCTGCAAAGTGTTCAATAAGATTTTTACTTTAGTAGTTTATGTAAATGTATAGCTTGAGGGTCACAGACATTTTCTTTGTGGAATTTTAAATGGTGCAATTATTTGTCAAGTGTCTGTAAATACACAGAAGAAAAATCCAGCAAAACTAAAATTATAATCACCTTGCAGCACAGCATTCTAACATTTTTTATGACTTGGAAAGAAGTGTCCTTTGCCCACTGTCACGTAAAATGATGTGCACTTCAAAAGAAGAAAGGAGAGAGGAATATACGTACTTCTTCCGACACTGAGATGTGATCATAGTGCATTTGCAGAAATATTTTGCTGTGATGAGATGTTAGAGGACCTTTAGACATCCTTTGTTGGTTTCTATTATATACTCAAGACCAAAAGAAACGCACATATTAATTGTTCTGATTTTCAGACAAATAAAATAAAAAAATCAAGTTTAAATCGTCTTTAAACACAACTTTAGCAATGCAAGACGATACAGCACGTGGAAAATTTGTGCTTCGGTGAGTTGTTTACGGCGTAGATGAGCAAACGCTCAGAATAAAAATTCATTACAGTTCGTGCATTTCATGATTTTTCATGCACGACTTTTGGTTGTCTGTTGTTCACCCAATTCTCTATAAAATGCGCGTAGAACCCATAAAAATTTCACACAGCAAAACGATGCCTAGACTGAATATTGACGAGCGTAATCAAGCAGTGGGAATGCTCAGAGGTGGAGCATCAGTTAGAGAGGTGTCCCAGGCATTTCAAGTTCACCATACTTCGATTTATCGTCCATTGCATCGAAACCAAACACCAGGGACCATCGCCGACCGACCCCGGTCTGGCATTCCACAGCAGTTGGAAATCGTAAAGAATTGGCCATAACGCCGCTGCCCTGGCATCGTTTTGCTGTGTGACATTTTTATGGGTTCTACGCACATTTTATAGAGAATTGGGTGAACAACAGACAACCAAAAGTCGTGCATGAAAAAAATCATGAAATGCACGAACTGTAATGAATTTTTATTTTGAGCGTTTGCTCATCTACGCCATAAACAACTCACAGCAGCACAAATTTTCCACGTGGCAGTATCGTCTTGCATTGCTAAAATTGTGTTTAAAGACGATTTAAACTTGATTTTTTAAATTTTATTTGTTTGAAAATCAGAACAATTAATATGTGCGTTTCTTTTGGTCTTGAGTATATAATCTATTCTCTATACAGCTATGTAGTTCTCGTATATGGTGAAAACTAGGGCTGGGATTGATTTTTAAAAAATTTAATAGATTAATCGAATTTCTTTAATCTAAGATTAATCTATCAATTTCAAACAATTTTAAAAATTATTTAAATATCCATAAATAAAATTTTTTTTTTTTAAATCATAAAGGACTTTTTTATTTTACTTGTTATAAGGCAACATTGTCTAGAAAATATAATGCAAATACTGAAAAGTTACAACCAAACAATTTATTATTTTTAACTATACTTGCCAAATTCCATACCACAAACCTCTAACATAGCAAATGCTTTTAAGCAAAAAAACATAAACATTGCTAAAAATGGAACAATCGGTTAAAATTTATGTTATTAATTAATCGATTAAAATTTTTTAAACCAAATAATCAATTAATTAATTGTTAAATATCCTAGCCCTAGTGAAAACATAATGATGAGATGTAAGTGGATTTTTAGACATCATTTGTTGGTTTCTATCATTTCTTTTTTTTTTTTTTTTTTCTCGTTCGTCCTGAAAAGGACGGTGGTTGCGTTGTGTCTGTTTGCGCCTAAGCTGTGATATCTGCACCTTTCGGTCGACACATCCGACTTCTGCACGGCATTTTTTAAGGACCGGGTTTGCCTTCCCATTTTGATCCATGCTCGCTCAGCCAGCCTGCACTGCTGCAGACTGTTTCCAGGACTACCACATGGAGGTGGAGCACGGTCTTGACCAGCTCTGGTTCGCTGGTCCTGACGCAGGCAGTCAAGCTATGAGTCGCTGACTGCATTCACTATTGCTGCATCTTGGGGTCCCGTTTCTATCATATAATCTATTCTCTATACAAGTATACAGTTCTCTTGTACGGTGAAAACGTTATGAGATCCATATAATATGCGATTTAACTTAATAAAGAAACCTTATGAAGACATGATATGAGTTCTTCATGAAGGACAACTTACAGAACCGCTTGGGATAAGAACAGAAGTGCGACAGGGATGCCTCTTATCTCTATTTCTTTTCTTACTAGCAATAGATTGGGTTATGACAGCATCGACATCACACAACAGAAGTGGAATCCAATGGAATATGACTAAACAGCTTGATAATCTAGATTTTGCAGATGATTTGGCTCTTCTGTCCTATACCATAATCAGATGCAAGACAAAATGAAAATACTCGATGAGAGGTCACATCAAGTGGGTCTGAAAATACACTGGGAAAAGGTAAAGATAAAGAGAATAAATGCAAGAAATGATAACAAGGTTAAACCTGAAGAAACACCACTAGAAGACGTAGAATCGTGCACATATCTTGGCAGTAATATAGACAATGTTGGAGGGACAGACAATGATATAAAAAAAAGAATATAAAAAGCAAGAGAAGCTTTCAATGCATTAGGAAACATATGGAGATCAAGAGAAATCAAGTTCAACATGAAAATAAGAATCTTCACCTCAAATGTCAAGTCATTCCTATTGTATGGCTTTGAAGCATGGAAAACAACAACAAAAAGTGATAGACATTCATAAATGGGTGCTCGCATAGAATCAAAGGATTGAAATGGTAAGACAAAAGTCACAAATGTGGAACTGATGACAAGAACCAGTGAAACAAGAGGTGAGAAGACGCTGGCGATGGATAGGGCAAACACTGAGGAAACCTGTTGATAGCATTACAAGGCAGTCCTTATTCTGGAATCTCCAGGGGAAAAAAGAGGCAGAGGTAGACCAAAAAACACACAGAGAAGAGAAATGGAGACAGAACTGACACTGATGAGGAAAACATGAAAAGAACTTGAGCTGTTGGCATGTGACAGAAGGACTTGGCATGGGTTTGTTGAAAGCTCATTGGGGAGCTAAAGGGTATTGATTGATTGTGATATAATATACAAAGAGAATGTGAAATAAACGCAGCATTCTCAAAGCATTTTTTTTAACACACGGAGAGTCTCTAAGGTGACAAAGAAAGAACAGGATTACTGCTCCCTCAGGTACATCATAAATGACGATTAAAATGAGGTTGTGTTTGCGGCTGGCAACCTCATCATGTAAAACAAACTACAGGAACCCCCACTAAAAGTGCACATAAATCCTTTGGTACAGGCTTCCTGCAGTAGTGGCTCCATGCTCCAAACTGAAGATGACAGTTAAATAGTCAAGGACAACTAAAACAAAACAGTTTTTTAAATTTTAATTACTGTTAGCTAAACAAACCAGTTGTAATTTGGAGAAGACAACTGGATACAGAGGTGAAAATGATGAGGAAAACATGGAAAGAACTTGAGCGGATGACACAGGACAGGAAGACTTGGCATGTGTTTGATGAATGCCTATGCTCCTCGGGGAGCTAAAGGGTATAGATTGATTGAAACAAAACAGTTATGGACATTTTTGAGATGGAAATAAAATAAAAACGAGGTAAAAAAAAAAATTCTATTGGTAACCACAAATGGTACGGAAATTTCAAAGATCTTAAAAAAATTTATTAAAAATTGAATTTTAATATTTACTTACTTAGTCATTCCTCTTCTACCCTAGGGGTAGAGGTTTGCCAGAGAGAGTACCATACTTTCCTATCGGCTGTCTTCCTCCTGGCCTGGTTCCAATCTAGTCCTCGGTCCTTCAAAGATTGTCTAATGTTGTCCTCCCAGTGAACTCTGGATCATCCTGGAGATATGTTTCCCTGGCTCTTAGTTTCCCATATTTGTTGTGGTAGCTGATTTTCTTCTGCAGACACGGCCAAACCATCGTAATCAGGATGAATTTTAATACTATTTACACGAAAATTGGCCAATCCTTCTTAGTCACCTTTTACTCATAATTGAGATATTTTAAGAGGCGAATGAAAAAGAGACGCAAAAATAAAAGTAGACACAGCAAACACACAATAATGAAATTAGATTTTGTACACATGTGGTTCAATGCCGTTTTAAAGCTCAATATAAGACAATCAGCATTTTCAGATAAGAACAAAAAAAGGACACAAGCACAATGACAGATTTAAAAAAAAAAACACTATAAAATGAATTTAAATTACATACACCAAAATTTCTACAGTAGTTTCAAAGCTAAAAACAACAGTGAACACAATTCCATGACCCAGATGCTCTTAAAAGAGATCCCACAGAATTTTGTATGTGTGTGTGTGTGTGTGTGTGCCATTTATCAATACCTGATAAGATCTGAAATGCCTTCTCTTCCACTGGACCAGAATAATTTGGGCAACAAAAAGACTGGCAAGCAGAACGATGACCGGCCCTGCATGCATAGATTTGATGTCATAATGTTTCTCGTGCTGTGTTTGATGTTCCACCCTGTGTAACAAAGATGTAGAAAAAAAAATTTCCTAAAAAAAGAATGCAGTGAAAACAACGGACAGCCATAAAATCAAATGAGAAGAAACATAAGAAAGTCATCAATTTAATTAACACCGTAAAGAACAGACGGTCAAAGTTCACTGAACATATCATAATAACTCAACTCAACAAGAAGAACAGAAAGGTAAAGGATCCCGTTACAAGCCCATTGAGGCATGTTGTCGCAGTGACACTTAGATTTAGCTTTGTTAGGATTCCCCTAATGACATCACAGGTGTAATCTCTATGAAAAGGGGACTGGAAGGGAAATAGTTATAGAAAAGTATAGCGTACTGTTGCCAGGGACAGAAAACATATAGATGAAATGGAGAAAAAGTGACATTTTTATTGATCGCTAGGCATACCTTGGCAACTCCACCATATTAAGAGGAGCTGGTCGTCAAAATGCAGAAAAAGCTGGTCGATAGTTTTTAAAAAGGGTCTACACCAGTGAACCTATTCAAGATTTTGACCCAAGATGGGCATGCTTAGACAGCATATATTTAAATACGACATGCATGTTAGATGTTCCGGAACATTTCAGGTTGTGTTTCTGTTAAAATAATTGACTCATGGAAAATAAATCTATCAAGTCAGTAGTCGTTTTGACGTCCTAAATTATTAGGAACACAAAGATAAAATGAAACAGTCCTAGATAGAAGTAAAACAAGAAGAAATGAACTGGCTGCCTGTTTAAATATCTTGACAAAACACTACTGACTGCATACCATCACTTATGTAGGAGACTGAACTTCATGAACTGCATACCTGACGTGTGCATTGTCATTCTTCAATTTGCAGTCAAAATTATTATGAGCTAGAGCAAGAATTACGTAGACTATGACAGAATCGTACAATACAAATCCACATCATCATTATCATTTGAATTCAGAAATAAACCTCTAGATTAAATTTATCGAGTGCGCAAATTGCAAAATCTTTTTCCACTCAAGTTCCAGTTGGATGTTTTGTTAGTTTTTCTGCAGAAGATACGCACAAAAATGAAACTCAGATGAGAAATCACGTTAGAAAACAAATGTATTACAACAGGGTCTGCCATCTTGGCTACTGGTTTGGAATAACTGATCCCTTCCCTAATGGGTATACAGAAAAATTAGTGATGGACCACCACTGATCACCAGCCTAGACAATGACGAGATGTCATCCTAATTACATCCCACAAGTGTGGTGCTGTAACTGTCACATGTTAGAGTGGTTGCAGTGATGCAGGATTCCACAGTAGACCACAGACACATTTCGATCCCCAGTTGAAGTGAGATGTTTTAGACCACAAATGGCTCCGGGGTCGACCCAGCCACAAGAATTGGGTACGAGAGCAACTCTGGGAAGGTTAACGCAGACCCCATCACCTCTAGTGTGCTGATGGTAAGAAAATATGGGCCTAATGCCATATTCCCAATATGCCTCAGTGGGCGTGTAACGGGATCCTTTACCTTGATACACATTCTTCTGTCACACAAGCAGTTACATGCCCTCGCAGTAGCTGTTTTTGTGGCCAGGTTTCACATGATGAGGTTGCCAGCACCATGTACAACTTCATATTAGTCACCTTGTATGACATGAGAGAGACAAATCTTCTTCTTTGATCCTTAGCTGCCGTCCGTCAAAGCAGTCAGTGGCCATCACACCTGGTGGCATCTTGTAGGGCAGCAACAAATTGATTCCACTTTGCTCGGTCGATGGCCATCCTTCATACAGTGCCCCAACTCTGGTTCATTCCTTGCATCTCAGCCTCTACAGTCCTCCGCCAAGTTGTTTTTGGTCGGCCTCTCTTTCGTTTTCCTTCAGGGGTCCATAGCATAGCTGTTCTTGTGATGGCATCTTCTGAGGACATGGCCAACCCAACTCCAGTGTCTGCCAGCTATGATGGCGTGCATGTCCTCTTGCTTTCTCCGAGTAAGCAGATCTTGGTTGGTGATGGTATTCGGCCAAAAGATTTGGATAATTTTTCTTAGGTTGTGTCAAAAGAGGACAATTTCAACATTTCCTTCTCGATTACTCTCCAGCATTCCACACCATAGAGAAGCACAGGAAGCACACAGCTCTGATATAATCTTAATTTTGTGCTTGTGCTGTACTGAGAGGACTTCCAGATGTTGTTTAGACTATAAAAGGCTGTTCTTGCTTTGTTCATTCTGTTGTTGATGTCTTTGCTTGCTCCGCCATCTGGTGTTACTATGCATCCTAGGTATGTGAAGGTGTATGAGAGAGACAAATACCTCAACAAAATTATCACTGGAAATGGAAAAAGATTGAAGACCACAAATAATTCACAACACATAAAAGACTAGGAAATGTGAAAAAAAAAACTGACTGAAAAACGGAGCAATTCTGGGAAGATTAAAGGCAGTCAACGTGATGCTGACCATATCATGTGATCAAGAAAATATGGGCATAATGCCATATTTCCAATATGCCTCAATGGGCATGCTATGGGATCCTTTACCTTTGATTATGATTTTGGGACAGAAGTGCCAGGTAATCTGCAAAATCTAGATCATCAAGCTGTTTTACCAGAGTCTATGAATGCAAATTTCTGCTAGCTCATTTTACTACCCATATATAACACATCTATTGCTAGTAAGACTAGAAATGTTGACAAGGGGCATTCCTTCCACACTCCAGTTCTTATCTCAAACAGTTCTGTAATATGTCCTTCATGAAGAATTCTGCATTTCATGCCTTTATGTTTTTGTTCTTAAGCTAATAATCTTCAGGGGGACTCCATAATGCCTCAGTTTCCAAAGTGATTCTCGACTGCGCTGTCAAATGCCTTTTCATAGTTCACAAATTCAATGTAAAGAGGTGAGTTCAAGAAATCAGAGGCTGTAGGAAATGAAGAGATGTGATAGCAGATGTTGGTCGGTATGACACTCAATTAATTAGTAAAATGTTTCATGTATCAGTTTTCATGCAATATGGCAAGTAATTTTAATAGACATAACAAAAGCAGATGATGAGTGACAACTTGTTTCTTGATGCTGACTGATTTTTCATTTAAGTTGCTGGTTAATGAGTTCAGACTCAAGAATTATTGCTAATTATGAGATTATTTTTCTTGCTTTGGATGACAATGGGTGAATACAGATGAATTATAACATAAATTCTGAAAGTATGAGTGTATTTTTCAATTTGACTGTGAGAAATGAGTACATGAAAAATATTTTTCTCAGCCAAAAAAAAAGCATCAAAGACAAATACACATTTAAATTAATTACTGGGTTTATCTAGCAAAACACAAAACAGTAAAAGGTCAAAGTCTATTTTTAAATATTTGCATTAAAAAATGATTAAAAGATACTTTAAAATTTATTAACAGAATACGCTCTTAGAAACAGTATACACTAAGATGTATGGAAAAACAAACAAGTTAAAATGACAGTTGGATCAATAGACAGATTGGTAAACACAGTATGACAAGCACATTGTTGAATCACAGATTAACACACACTATTTTGTTGGCAAACTCACAATCGACAAGTCACCCATACTGCTTGGAATGATAAAAGATATATCATGCCAGGATCTATAATAGTGTCCTATTGTTGCTGGTGTCATGTTTTCAGCTTTCTTACAACGCATTAAAAATGTTTAAATGCCTTTAACTGAGGGTGCCGAAGTACAGTAATAAATGGTAAGCTAGTAATTTATTTTTTCAGGTTTTTTAATGTACGGCTTCCGTTTTTGTCGCACCTTATTATTTTTTTTAAAAAGCTTGAAACAGGATTTGGGTTATGGTTAATCATTCCACGTAACACTGGAAGTATATCAATCAAGATGAGCCAACAAGATGGTGAAAGGAAAGGAAGGAAGGGTCACGTTACACGCCCATTGAGGCATATTGGGAATATGGTGTTAGGCCCATATTTTCTTGACCATCGGCACACTAGGGGTGATGTGGTCAGCATCACGCCGGCCGCCTTAACCTTCCCAGAGTTGCTCTGGTACCCAATTGGGGATGGGTCGACCCAGGAGCCATTTGCGGCCTAAAAAAATCCCACCTCATCTGGGGATCGAACCATAGACCATTGAGCTAGGAAGCCAGTGCACTAACCACTATGCTACCGCGGCTCAACAAGAGGGTGAGCATACACTAATCAGAGATTCAACTCAAGCAAGAATTTACACCCAAAAGTGCACAATGATTGTACTATAGCATCAGGGTACTTGCTGAAGCAGCAAATAAAGTATGTGTACTGAGAATAATGTTACCTACCTCCATCTTTCTTCATCTGACAGTTTCGACAAATCAATCTCAGACTGTAAATAAACAGGAAAATATGGACTAACAGTAAACTGTAGCCTTAGAATGATCAATTTATCTAATATATATTGTAAAATAATCCAGACAACCAACTTGCAGAAATACTTAGGAAAACAAATAATACAGAAAGTATCAAAAACACAGCCAAAAAGTATATATAACAAATATCAAAGGACAGTATTACAGTATACATGCATGGGTCCATGTGAGAAGATGGCAAATTAGGGATAGGAATATATATTCCATTATGGAAAATGGCAAAAAGATATATTATCTTATTTACTTACTTAGTCGTTCCCCTTCTACCGTGAGGTGTAGAGGTTTGGAAGAGAGAGTTCAGGACCACCACTGGTGTAAGACAAGGTGATATCCTGTCACATTGTCTTTTCATACTCCTCATGGACGATGTTATCAAGTCATGTAAGGAGAGAACAAGAAAGTATTCAGTGGGGTACTGGAAGATGAGACAGGTATGTATTTCAGAGCTGGCATTTGCTGATGACGTTGCCCTGATTGCTAAATCAGAGGCACATCTCCAATCCAACCTGCAAGTCTGGAAGGAAGAGCTGGAGAAGAGAGGGATGGTCATAAGCAGCTCTAAAACAAAATCCATGGTGATATCATGAGAAGAAAGAAGACATCAGTTTAAGCTGGGAGAACAGGTCCTAAGCAGGTCGACCACTTTAAATATCTCGGAGCTATTATAGACTGAAAGGGAGGCATCAAAGAAGAGTTGGCCACTCGAAAAGCAGCAGCTGGGAGACTTTTTCAGGCTACAAATCGAGGATTCCTCAGCAAGAGAGAGGTTGGTAAGAAAACGAAGATGGCTGTATACCGCTCCACCTGTGTCCCAGTCTTGACATGTGGATGCGAGTCGTGGGTGGTGGCTACAGCCCATAGAAGCCAGGTTGTGGTGAAGTGGGATGTTATAAATATTTATAGGGGACTTAGTGTACTGACTGAGATCAGCTGTGAAGGTATCTATATCTAATAAGAGTAGTGTATTATAGATAACCTTACTTGCTGCCACATATGTATACCTCAGTCAGAATTATTCTGGAATAGTGTGATGACTACGTTATATGTCTATGGTATGTGTATGATGAAGTGTAAGTCATAACAACAACAGACAGATAAACAATTTAATTTATTCCACCACACTTGACAACACTGTGACACTCACATACATAAAACACTCTACGAGGATATCTTAAAGGAGTCACTGATAACTTTTCAAATAACAATATGTATTCAGTGCTGTCATGAATGTATATGTGTCCTGATTCAAATACAAAGGGAACCAGGAATCACAATCAATTTTAATTACAAGTTATATGTACAGAATTTATTAATATGAATCTTGTAGTGACATATATTATTAATAGTATCCTATGTGTGTCAGTTGTGTAGTAGTAATATGAGGTAATACTGGTTTTGTTTTGTTCAAGCTCTGTTGGTATTTGTCATCATGACTTCAATAGTTTGTTTCTATTGGAACTAGTATTGGAGATGTTCTCAGTTCCTGGTATGAAAACAATTAAATTCCCCTCTTAATTTTATTTTACAATGTCATTTTAAGATGGGGGTACATAATGTTGAGCTCCATGGCCACACTCTCTTATCTTTCGTGATGACTGCAGTAAAAGACTCCTCTGCTCGATTACTTTAATGAGTTCTGGAGCCACCCCACTGGTTGCTATATGGACCAAGGAGTATGCTGTCCACCTCTGGCTTCAGCAAAGCTCTGACCAGGTGCTGCTCAATAACTTTAAGACCACGGTCCCTGAAACAAGAAGGTTGTACCTTCTACGTCAGAACTAATTTATACTCTATTTCTACACTGAGCACAATACATCACAAACATTGAGTTCAGAGCGTTAGGCCAACTGTCAGCTTCATCTGAAATACTTTATACCAGTATTTCCCTCCCTAATGGTTACTACGCCTCTGCAATTCCAGCATTATTTCTTTCTAGTCAATAATCTAGGTGTCAGTGTACTGTTTGGCCATTCCATGCAGTTTTACTTTCCTCCGACACCTTCTGTTCAGGCTGGAGCACTATAAGCTTTACATCATGTTCGCTACTGAACTACACATATATACAGACATAAATTATCAATTTACATTCAAGTTTCATTAAAAGATATTGAATATTTCAAGCTTACCACAATTCATGGAAATAATAAACAGTTTCGTTGACTGGCAATGAATATAGCACAACTCCGATCTGCCGATGTCCCAGGCTTTATTTTATAAAAAATATACACTGGTGCTCAACGCACTGCTTCTTAGTAGGTTTATTACAAGATGTGGCAAGGAACAGACGCTCTGAATTGAGTATATTCGCAGCTCTACCCAATCAAACCATGTCTACACATCTTTTCAAAAAAGTACTCCTTTTCACGTTTCCCCTGACAACACAAGATAGTATTTATAGCCCGACCAATCGTGTTTAGTCTTACATTTGTTGCGCTCCAATCAAATAGGAGTTAACATGGTAGGCTATTTCCGTAACGTAATGTTTTTTCAAACACGTTATAAAAAAAATTTTATGAGCAGAAATGATTTCATGCTGTCAGGCACCCCCACTATTTTATTTTGGCCATAACTTGGTAATTCCTAGACTATTTGCATAACGTTTTACATATTCTTTGTCAGCAAACCCTAAGGAACCCAAATATACGAATTTAATGGAGCCCATATGCATTTTCTTCTAGGATAGTCATGCTGTTACTACCTTCTCACTTCCAAACTTGAGGGTGTCTGGGTACTGTCATGTTTTCAAACGTAAACCGGTATAATGTCATAATTCCCAATAAGCGTTTTTCAGGATTTTAAAAACCTAACTCTGGTATGGGTAGGGTTTTTTTCACTGACGATTTGAAAAAAAGCCAGTGCTTGTGGCCTTACACGCGTGATGGCAGCAATTGTGTATCGCGCGACGCGTGTTTAGTGTTGCATGTGTCCTTGCTTTCTGCCTCTCCCTTCTCTCTATCCTTTAGTCCATCTGTCTTTTAGTTACGCCGTGTATAAAATGGAATGAATGAAATATTAAATTTAGGTCATTGATCAGCTTGCGTATCTCAAGGTTTTTCCAAGAAATACAGTACACGTTTCATTGAAGAAAGCGGGTAATAATACAGTAGGCTTTTACTATCAACGTGAAAGCGTTACAATTTGCAGACGAAGGAGAACACAGGGGGATTTTGCGTACAGTCATTGTGACAGCACTGTTCTTTACCATTCTTCTTTCCTTTTATTAAATTTATTTGTTAGGCTTTGCATTTACGTTTTAATTTATATATGGGGATTAGAATAATTCACGACACAGGTCCAAACCTCAGAGATGAGGTGTCTGAGGAAGGTGGTTGAAGTAACAAGAGGAGACATGGTCCGCGGCCAGACGATGCGTCAAGGCCTAAAATCCCACCCCCTGCAGACCCAGGTAGAACAGTCCCAACTAAGATGGTTTGGCCATGTCTGCAGAATGGGAGAAGATCGGCTTCCATGACAAGCATGGGAAACAAAGAGCCAGGGATCCAGACCCCCAGGACGACCCAGAGTCCGCTGGGAGGACAACATTAGACAGTCTTTGAAGATATATTATCACAGAATATATATATCCATTTTCAATGGCAACACTAAAAGTACCAGAAATCTTCTCTAACAAAGCTGTCTAGAGACTATCCATTTTAACAGACTCGCTTTCAACAATTCAAGCACTAAGAAACCTACGAGAATGCAGTGAACCTGATATAGCGGAAGAGGTATTTCTGGCTATTACATATATCTATATTCTACAGGATGTTCAGTTTTAATAACTTGGGTACTTTCATGTGTTGACATTATGGGAAATGAAAAGGCAGATAAATAAGCCAAGATAGGCAGATTTGATAAAAATCTAATAAAGGTAGGGATGAGTAAATAAGAAATAATAACAGATGAATGGACAGCAGAGTAGGATACAAATCTGAAAGGAAGACTAAAATATAAGCTGTTCAGGGCTCCAATAAGAAAATTCCCAGTAACAAGAAACTTCTCAGACTACAGCTGGGAAAGGGCAATTTCAGAATAGAAAAATCTCTTCAAGGCATTAGTATTGAGAATGTCTTGTTAAAATGTAAGAGGTATGAACAACAGAGAATCCCAATATTAGATTATTACCAGGCTTCAAATTCACCCATAACTATAGAACAGTTGTTAAGAATAGATAGGCCCAGGGAACTATATAATGTAGTCAAGCAGTATTTAACACGAACAACACAGTTAATATATAGTGATTAGTGGGGATATGGCAGGGAAAGTGAAAGTCTAGTGGTGTTCTTATAAAACATATTACTTATGACAACGAAAGTAAATTAAACATCAAACTAAACATTTCACCTTCCCGTTTTTTTTTTAAATTGACACGCACACTCATATTTGGTAATTTTAATTTGCACTATCTACTATGATTGGACAGGACATATGTTGCCACTGTCGCATATCGGCAACTGTACATAGGCCTAATATTTGAAATTGACAACACTATAATGCCTAGGCCTATATCCTAATTATCACCTTTCAGATGTTGAACTGGATATTTCTCACCATCAGTTAAAAAAAAAAATTATTATGACAATACTGCTTACAAAAACGCTATTACTATCAAGATACATGCATGCTTCTAACTGTAATCTGGGTGACTATATTTTGCTGCATTTAACATAGGCTAATTGTTTTTGTTTTCTGTTTTTTTTTTTTAACTGTTTCAACTCTACGCAACATGAAAACTAAAATTCTCTCATCGCAACTCAAGAACTAGATTCCGGAATTGCATTCAATTAATCTGTAGGCCTAATAAAAAAAAATTGGCATGATACAGGGAAATAAATATACCACTATAGGTATTTAATTATATAAATAAAACGACATTACGAGATTGTTTTGAAGTTTTCCATTCCAACTGTCGTCTACTTGCTTGGCCATTTTACGGTATTACTAATGCCGCAATCCATATTTATATAGTGTTATCCCCCTTTCAATAGTTAAAAATAGTAATTGAACATAATGTATTGTCAACATAATAGTAATGAGGAAGGATCAATACTTTAAACAAATCTCTTTTATATTATTTAAAATTTTGATAGTCAAATACTTTATTGATAATAGGATACATTTAAAAAAAAAATTAAGGGCATTTTCAACCAATGCTTGAATCTTTATTTTTACAGATTATTATTTTAGATTTGAAAATGATTTTGTCGCTGTATTTAGCTTAAAATTTCAGAAACTTTCAAAGCGGTCTTTTAAAATCAAGTTCGCAAGATTGTTAATCGTTGGACACGCGAGATTTCAGTCCTTGTAAGTTTTTTTTTTTTTTTTTTCAACAAGGCTTACAATAAACGCAATGCACATACAGTGAATTTGTTTGCAGGGACAACTCACCGCTAACTGTCCCCTTTGTACTTCACGTTTTAGCCTCCCTTATTATTCGGATGTGCAAACGATTTACCTTGTAGCAGAGGCGTCCCAAAAGTATTGGGCACCCGGGGCGGATCCTACCTTTGGCACCCCCCCCCATAAAGAAACACACACGCAGGTATTCTTTTAACAGTAAGCACTATCATAATAGTGTCACACGGCACCCTCTCCTGGCTGTCACCTGGGGCGGACCGCCCCCCTCGCAAACACCCCCCCCTAGTACGCCACTGCGTTATAGTCTATTTTTGTAACATTATTTTCACCATGTGCTTGACATTCTCTCCACAAGACCATAAAGAACACGAGGAAGAAAAAACAGTGCCGTCTCAAATTTATAAAAAACAAGACATATTGCTTACTGCCCCAAAGGAAGTAATTGAAAGAATATTTCCCAGAGCTCCTTGGTGGTGAGCAAGGTCAGTTCTCAGAAATAATAAACACTATCACAGAAGAAGAAACCAATAATGGTGAAGATGGCATAAAGATTGAAGAACTGAAGGCAGCACTGGAGAAAATCAAGGCGGACAAAGCAGCAGGATAAATGTTATAACACCAGAAATAACACTAGAGCAGTAGGCTACCTATTACTCCTGATTGTCCTACAGGCAGCCTATTGCCACACGACCATACCAAAGAATTGGGTGATTGCCATCATAACACTCATATTCAAAAAGGGTGACTACCGACAATGTGGAAATTATAGAGGGACATCTCTTCCTAGTGTTCCTAGTGAAATTTACTCTAGAATCCTGGAGCAGAGACTCAGACGCCTGGCTGAGCCACAGATGGATGAGGTCCAGTGTGGCTTTGTAAGACAGGGTGATATTCTGTCACCTTATTTTTTCATAATCCTCGTGTACGATGCCATCAAAGCAATTTCCATCTTAATTCCAAGTATTCTAAACCGAGGTGGAGAATTAATTACATTAATTACATAAGTTTCACCGGATTTGTTTTTACATAAGTTACATTTGTTTTTCTCACTCCCATAATTCCAAGTATTCAGTGAACCGGAATTTAATTCCATCAGCTAAGTAGGTGGGCATTAATTACAGACGTTACATATTTTTTCTCTCACTCCCCTCCGCTCAGTAGGACCAAGCAAGGGACGCTTCATAAGAGCCGTGTTATCGACTCTCACATAGGATTCCTCGGAACCCTGGATTCCACAGAATATCAGTGTTTCTGTAAGAAGTCTCGCTTTAAATAAATCTGAAAAACTGTCAAACATTTTTTTTAACAGTATCCCTGCAAATATCGCCGGAAGTTTTGTTCGCAGCTGATGATTTTTTTTTTTTTTTAACTTGTTACAAGCTTCCTCGTGTATGACAAATACCAAAAACAAAGAAATCGGTAATTTCCTATCGAAACCTTTTTGCTCCGCAGTGAATATGTATAGTTAGGTGTTGTTTCGTAGCGCTTATGGTTAGTGTTAATAATCCTAACCCTAACTGCTACGAAACAACACCTAACTACATATATTCACTGCGGACCAAAAAGGTACGAAAGATAGGAAATTACCAAGAAATCTTTTGCTGTCTATCGAGGAAGGATTTTTGGCGTAATATATATTTAAAAAAAAAAAAATTCGGACAAGAATTCAAATCTGCTGTTCTTCTTCGTCTTCTGCGTTCGTCCTGAAAAGGACGTTGATTGCGTTGTGTCGCCGTTTACAGCAAAGCTGCGATATCTGCGCCTTTCGGCCCGACACATCCGACTTCGGCACGGCATTTTTTAGGACCAGGTTTGCCTTCCCACTTCGATCCCTACTCTCTCAGCCAGACTGCAGCGATGCAGCCTGTTTCCAGGACCACCACTTGGAGGTGGAGTAGGGTCTTGATCAGCTTTGGTTCGCTGACGCAAGCAGTCAGCTATGGGTCGCTGACTGCATTCCACTTTTGATGCGTCTTAGGTCCCAAATCTGCTGTTCAAAAAAGAACAATCTGAACTTTCAATTTGCCAACATAACGCAAAATGTTAATTACTGATGGTAAAAGTAAACTTTACTTTGCTTAAACTTAATTCTTATTTGGTACTGTATTTTTATATTTGAGGGGAAAACAAGTTCGGATACAAATAACTGATAGTGAAATTACAAATGCTTGAGACATAGGCATATTTAAATAATTTGGCACCTAGAGTGGATTCTTCCTTACACCCCCTCCTCCTCCAAGGGGAGGAGAAGTGGGAGTGGGTGGAAGTGTCGTTGCCTTCCCTAATTCAAGAAGCAAGGCCAGGTACCTAAGATTCGAACGCGGAACCCGGTAATTTTGCCTCGAGAGGCAAGCGCTGAAAGTAACAATATTCATCTGTAATTTGTGCACCCTTGCAAATCTCCGTTGTTTGCCACCTTGACCAGACATCCTTTCTTCCAGTTTACTTGCATTTCTTATCTTTCCTGATGTCGTGGCTATAGTTGGATGCTTCTCATTTTACCAGATAAGTGGAAACAAAATTCCACTGGTCAGCCTATCCAGAACTATTATCAAACAAATAAAATCCAAACAACAAAAACAGTTTGAGTGATGACTCATGAAGGACTTTATTAAACTAAATTACAAACTTCACAGTCCAGTGAAAGTGATAACTATATGTGAAATAAATAATTGACATTTTAAATATAACTTTATCATATTGAAGTATTGTGGAAATGACATTTTTATTTTGTAAAAACCTTTTGAATTCTTTATCATTTTCCTAACCGAAAAGAGAAACGGTCCATGTGTATTAATTTTTATTTTGTAAAAACCTTTTGAATTCTTTATCATTTTCCTAACCGAAAAGAGAAACGGTATAGGATCAATAAATTGTAAATACACGCCCATTAGGCATATTTAATAACATCTGAACCTCTCGCGACACCTGACCGTAAAAGCAATTTTACAATATATCTGTAGAGGTGCCAGTATTAGCTTTGATGGCATCTGCAAGAATGCCATCACCGACCACAGCTTTTCCAGTAATTAAAAGCTTTAGGGTGTCTTTAGTTTTCTTATTTGGGGTTTTCACAAAACATTTAACTCCTTTTTTTTTTGCTGGCTGAATGTCTGGGAGCAGAACATCTAAAAAGTTCCTCAAAATATTCTGCCAATTTCTTCATTTGATCTTGTAAGTTGGTAAGTAATATTCCGTTCGTGTCCTTGATAAGACAGTGTTGAAGTTTTTGTGGTAAATATTTGTACAGGATAGGGTAACTAGCCCCATGCCCAACCATCCTTAGTGGTATTTTACGACATGTCGGGTAGGGTACAACGTTACTATTCGTTGCTGTCCTTTGAGCTCCGGTAACACAGGTGTGATAAGACCATGTACTTGCTTATATTTCACCGTAAGCTTCTTTGTACTGTTGTACCAGTTCCTCATATTTCCTTTGGCTGCAGCTTCCTCTTTCTCTCTTGCCAACTCCTCAAAACATTTCCTCTTGTCTGTTATGTTACGTCTTCTTGCTTCTATGTAAATCTGCTTTGTTATTTTCTTTTCATTAATCTTTTTGATTAATTAATTTGTTGCTGTCCATGCTTTGTGCGGCGTTCTCTCGTATTCTTTTTCCTAGAACTCCATTAAAAAAAAAATTACATTAATTTTTTATCAGTATGTTCCCACAGGTCTTCTGTATTTTCTTTGTTTTCTCTTTCTGGAAACACGACTTTTATTTGGACTGTAACAGTAAAATTTTTCTTTCGTGACTTGAATTATAAGAGATCCCACACTAAACTGTTGTTTGTAGCTACGTGCTTTGTAAAGCTTTTGAGTTGTCCCTGGCTAAAGGAAGATGGTGATCTGATGCCATATCCGCTCCCACATATACTGTTACGTCGTATAGTGATGATAAGAACTTATTTATGTATATATAATCAGTCCGATTTTCTGCCCTATGGTGTGGTGATATTGATGTTGCTTTACATATTTTAATGTGGAAATATGCGTCTTCCTACATAAAGCTGATTTGAAGCAGTGACGTTTATGAATATTTTGCCATTTTCGTTCACCGTTTCTTGTATATATACTGTTCAAAAAAAAAAGAAACGCAACATTATTGCAGTGGTAATGAACACCAAATTTCAAACTTGTACCAAAATTTTATTTTACGGAATTAATGTTTCAATCTTGGCATGAAGAAACTTTCAGACTTTAACAATGAAATGAAGTTCATTAAATTTGGTTTGGACTTTTATTCTTTGCGACTGAGGCCTCCGTATCAGTAAGGTGTATGGCCTCCTCTGGCCTCTATCAGAGAACATCTCCTTGACATGGATCCGATTAGCCGTTGGATCTGTTGTTGTGGGATGGCTACCCACTCTTCCCGCAGTGCAAGAGACAACTGTCGGAGATTGGCTGGAGCCACGTCTCGCTGGCGGAGTCGTCTGTCGAGTTCATCCCATAAGTGTTCTATGGGGTTCATGTCTGATGACATGGCTGGCCACGGAATGGTCTGGACGTTGTTGTCAGCGAGGAACTGGGTGGTAAGTTGTGCCACATGAGGTCGAGCGTTATCCTGCTGAAAAATTGACCCTCGTGCAGCCAGAAGTGGAAGGACGTGAGGACGAAGAATTTCAGCGACGTGTCGTTGGGCATTCAGGCGTCCTTCAATTTGCACCAGGTCACTTCTTCCCATGAAGTTGATTGCCCCCCACATCAGTACACCTCCACCACCATGTGGAGGAGCCTCAGCAACGCTGTTCTGGGCGTAGCGCTCATGGACTCTGCGGTAAACTCTTCTCCGTCTATCGTGTCGCTGGAGCGCAAAAAATGATTCATCACTAAACCAAACCCGTCTCCAGTCATTCCCAACGGTCCATTGACGATGCTGGTTCGCCCACTGCAGTCGGTTCTGGCGATGCCGGTCCGTAAGAACAGGACCTCTGTAGGGTCTTCTAGCCCAAAGACCAGAGTCGTGCAGCCGGTTCCTGACCGTTTGATCTGAAATTCGACGAGCTGCTGACATTGACTGGACTGTGGAGGACGCAGATGCAAGTCGATTCCTGAGGTGACGCAGCCGTATGAAGCGGTCTTCGGCAGGAGTTGTGACTCTGGGTCTTCCACTGCGCGGCCGGTCTGCCACTGAGCCAGTTTCTTGAAATCTCCTCCAAAGGCGACTAATGGTGCTTCTAACCACATTAAATTGTCTGGCCACTACACTTTGTGACTGTCCAGTCTGTAAACGTCCAATGATGATGAGTCGTTGTTCTGTAGTGAGATGAGCCATACTTGCGCATTGAATTTTCAACTGAACTTATTCGAGGAGCGTCAATCTTTTATAGGCATTCAATAATATGGTCAGAGAGTTTTGTGTTCAGTAAGTTTCACGGGATTCTCATGAACCTGTCACGAGTTATTGTCAAAAATGTTGTTTTGACCTTGACCTCTTTCATGACTTCACGAATCATGAGGTACTATTCAGGTAACCACGAGAAGTTAATGACCAGGTGGACACAGTCGATAGGTTGACTGATGTCCAATCAGCGAATATCTTTTATAAACGTAACAGCAAAAAAGTTGCGTTTCTGTTTTTGAACAGTTATATAATATTTAATTAAGATTATTTCAAGACCGTTTTTGTCAGTTCCTATCTTTACATTTAGGTCACCTATACAGATTGTAATGTTTTTGCTTCTCTTGTTATTCACGATATTTTGAAGTTTGGTGTAAAATTCTTTTTTCATAGATTAAAAAAAGATAATAAAAAGTTTAAGCAATACAGTTGATAATGTTCATCTTTATTTTCTGTTTAGTAGTTTTGAATGTTGCTGATATCAGTCTGCGTCCTATTGCATCCCATTCTATAAGTGCCCAGTCTTGTAGAATCCAGATCTTCATTTGACAGCATTAGACCTAGACATGCACTTTGAGGTGCGCATCCTTCTGCTTGTCCTAAGGAAAGCATTATTTCTGCTGTGTTCATCTTTTTCTTCTCTATTCCTTTTAATCTTGTTTCGCCTAGTCCCAGGATGCCAATTTTATAGTTCCTAATTTCTGCTGCCATGTGTGCAGTTTTTCCTTGTTCGTTTACGTACACAGTGCGCAAGCTGGAGAGCTTCCTGGAATGGCGAGTGTGCAGTCCATACTGCTTTAAGCCTTCTCTGAGTTGCGCCATAATCCTCCTTGAGAGAGGTACCGCCTTCCTTCTTGGTTGGCTAAGTTGAATGAATTGAATTGCAAGATTATTTCATGTTGACTTTTTTTTTTTTTAGATCTAAGCGTCAACAGTTGCCTCCTACAACATGCCAATCTGGGTACAGTGTTACCATTGTTTGCTCCCCCCACCCCTTTCGGGCCCTGGTAACACGAAAGCTGTATATTAGGCTCTGAGAGAATGAGGCGTTTGAACAGCACCATGTTAAAAAGTAAAATTAAAAAAGGATAAAGGTGGCCCTACAGCATAAACTGCCTGGGGGGGGGGGGGGGGTTGTTGTTGTGTAACTAGGGCTGGTGAGCTTTTCGCTCTTTAGCAGCCAATACCAAGTTGAAGACTCCTTGGTATTATCTACACTGTAGATCTAGGCTTTTCCTGTGGCCATCCAAGGGTGCTCTCCAACTATGAAGAGTTAAAATACTGTGCTCTGATTCTGGGCTCTCCCAAGGAATTGTCACGTCCTGCAAGAGCCACTTCTCGGCTTCCCCTGCCTATCACTGGTTCCATAGAGAGATCCTTCTGCATGCAGTCTACCAAGTCAAAGCCAAAGAATTACGCCTGGGGCTCAAGTAACTTCTCCAAGCTTAGTGTGCAATGCTGGGTTCTCAACAAGTTTCACCACAGGGGGAATCCCTGGAAGTGTGTGGATGATTTCAAGAGTCAGTGAGGATGTAATTAGCCTCACAGACATAGGTTCACTTCCACGTACATATATTGTAGCACTGTGCATAGCTGGTGGTCATATAAGGATGACTCCAGATATTCCTCCATGCATGCCTAGGGGGATAAAATATTAGAGATTAGCTTAAAGATTTGAAGTGACCAGTTCCTTTCCTCGTTGCTTTTCTCAAGAGCAAAGTCCGGTATCCATTTACATCTGGGTAGACTGGAGCGTCCGAACACCATCACCAACCAAGAACTGCTAACTCGGAACCACCAAGAAGACATGGGCACCACCATAGCGGGAAGACGCTGGAATTGGATTGGCCACACCCTCAGAAGTGACCTTGACACCATCACTAGAACTGCCATGCTGTGACCTTGACACCATCACTAGAACTGCCATGCTGTGACCTTGACACCATCTAGAACTGCCATGCTATGACCTTGACACCATCACTAGAACTGCCATGCTGTGACCTTGACACCATCACTAGAACTGCCATGCTATGGACTCCAGAAGAAAAGCGAAAGCAAGGACGGCCAAAAGCCACTTGACGGAGAACAGTGGAGGCGGAGATGCCAAGCATGAACCAGAGTTGGGGCACGGTACGAAGAATGGCTGTCGACCGAGCAAAGTGGAGACAGTTTGTTGCTGCCCTACAAGACGCCACTAGGCGTGATGGTCACTGTTTGCTTTGTCAGTCAGCGACCAAGTACCAAAGAAGACGCAGAAAGACTGGAGCGTGACGCTACCAGGATTCGATCCCGGAACCCGGTAAATGTGTCACGAGAGGAAAGCGCTCTAACTACTTAGCCAACTGGACGCTACAGAAGTAAAATAAAGAATAGTCAAATGCAATGTTAACTGGCTCTGTTAATGAATCACAGTGATGTGATGGTTTTACCGTTCATGTTTTACCTAAAGGATGGAGAAATGCAGAGGTGGGAGAGTAGAACTGGTGACGAACATATCTGACAAGTTTCAATCTAGATAAAGAAACAGTGTGCCATCGTCATTCCAAAGAATAAATTGTTTAAGTAAAGTATACGCTTAAGAGTTATATTTTAAATACATATTTTAAGAACAGCCTTGCTCATTATACTGATTTATTAAAAAAACAACAACAGTTCACTGCTCACAGCCATGAGTAAACCCTTGTTTTGTGGTTGCTATGTCTAGACTTGTCTTTTTTGTGCATTTCATTATTTCTTCATGAATTTGTCCTTGTAAAACTTATATTTAAAAAAGGATGAAAATATAACTATAGAAGATCTGGTATGAACTAAGGGGAAAAAAAGAACAATTCTGGCACTCTGAGACTCGACCTCTTGAACACTTTAATTGCCAGGTTGACGTGTAACCGAGTGAGCTATCAAGCAGTTGATCAAGAACATAAATAGAAAATATCCAAAATAAACTTTTGATAGCAGCGAGTGCTTTACATAGGCTGGTTAGTCCAGTTTTATTCTCATAAGATGTCCAAACGAACATTTTCTAATTTTTTTTTCCCACTGGCGCTGTTCCAACAACCTCTGATGTCTTCGTTTCTCAGTAAGACTTATCGTGGTTTATTCGCTGCTTTTCTCATATATCTCTCTTGGCAGGTGGGATCTTTCTTATTTCATCTTTAAATTTAATACTCTTTTTCTCTATTTTTTTGGTTCACTGGTCTTTAAACAGAATGAATTATCGTTGCTGTGTCTGTCTAAATTATGTTGATTTATTAGATACATACGGGAGGTATAGCGTAAGAGGTGACTGGATTGAAGTTGTGTATGGGAAGGGGGGCTGACATCCTCATTATGTACAACAGATTGCTGCAGAAACCACAGCTGCAAGAGCACGTCAATAATTTGATTAGTTGCAGTGGTGGCCCCATGCTCCATAAGAAGGGAAAAGAAGAAATATGGCTGGCTATTAAATATCACACACAAAACAATTGTAGATTGTATGAAACAAACGTAGTCTATCAGCCTACCTTATCAACATTCTAGAGCTGTGCTGAAACTATCCCTACACTAACCTTGTAGTCAATGTTTTCGACACCGACCTTTCCTAGATTTGCAGAATGTATATCAACCTGGAATCCATAATAATAATCATAATAAATTCATAATGCGGGTTTGTAGCCTGTTATCCGAAATCTTCGGGGACAGCTTTAATTCAGAAAACGAATTTTTTATTTTATGTTTTATTTCCAGCTGTCGCTCAAATCGCATTCGAAAAGTAGCCCTAAGTCTCCCAAAACGTGTCAGAAAATCGTCCAAAGTCGCTCAAAGAAACTTTCGATTTTCAGAATATTTCGGTTTTTGGATCTTCGGGTAAAAGGATACAGACCTGTAGTAATAATAATGATAATAATAATAAATTCTTTTTACTCCGTGTGCAACATTAAGCAAAACAACCTGGCGGAGGACTGTGGAGGCTGAGATGCAAAGAATGAACCAGAGTTGGGGCACTGTACGAAGGATGGCCGCCGACCGAGCAAAGTGGAATCAATTTGTTGTTGCCCTACAAGACGCCACTAGGCGTGATGGCCACTGACTGCTTTGACGGTCGGCGGCTAAGTATCAAAGAAGAAGAAGCAACATTAAGCCGCAACTGTTGCTCCCTAGATCATCAATGTGGAACTGATGACAAGAACCAGTCGAACAAGAGATGAGGTTAGGACGCTAGAGATGGATAGGACACACAAAGACACGCTCACGCACGCACGCACACACACACACACATTGATGAAACCTGTTGTTACCAGGCAGTCCTTATTGTAGAATCTCAGGGTTAAAAAAAAGGTGGAGGGGGGACCAAGGAGTGCACGGAGAAAAGAGCTGCAGACAGACATGAAGGGCGTGAAGTTGACATGGAAAGACCTTGAGCTGATGGCACGGGACTGGAAGATTTAGCATAAGTTTGTTGAAGGCCTATGCTCCTTGGGGAGCTCAAGAGTGAGATGATGTTGCTACTGATTTCTACCGTGGGTTGTTTTCTGCAGCTCTGCCAGTTAGATTCCTGTTGCTTTGGTTTTCTCGCTTTCCTTTCCTCTACAGATTATCTTTGGCCTTACTACTTTTCTCCTGTCCTGTCCAGTAAATGTTACACAGGCTGGTGTTTCCTGAGCAGAGTTATGTACAAACTATCAGGTCATGTCAGAGCGCCCTCCCATGGTCTTCGAATACTTGGTGTGCTGATTTTTTAAAGGCTTTTCTTTAACTTGCAACGTATGTCACTCTCTTGTCACCTTCAAATCTTGCAATCGATTTTTCAATCACTTCCAGATGAGCAATAGCTCTGAATCTTGGCATAGTTGTGTATTCCCCATGTCAATACAATAATCAGTCGTAAAAATAATAAAATAAATATTAATTTTGTTTGTTTCTTTGTATCATCAGTGAAATGGGCGATAACTGCAAATAATCTAGGTGTATTCTTTCCAACAAGATTGTCTCTCTTGATAGAAATATTGAAACACCCACACACTATCACACGCGCGTGCACAGTCATACACACAACTGACAACTACATTTAAAAAAATGTAATTTACAACTCTTATCAAAATAAAAAAAATAAAATAAAACAAAACAAAAGAATTAACTTTCAGGGTAATATACTGAATAATGAAATCCGCCTCCTGTGCTCTGGACTCGTTTATCGCAAACTGATAATGTCATTAGCTGATCGATTACATTTGACTTAAATTTAAAAACAACAAAAAATAACACTAAAAAGAAGAAAATAAAAAAATATTTTAAAAAATATTTTAAACACAGGCTTTTAATGCACTAACAATAGCTCTGAAACTTGGCATAGTTGTGTATTCCCCATGACAATACAATAATCAGTCGTAAAAATAATAAAATGGATACAATTAAAATTAATATTAATATTTTTTGTTTGTATTGTGTGACAACACGGGGTGGCCCCCTATCGATCTTTGTTTCTCTCCGGCAGTATCGGTACATTAGTGGTACTGATTTTTATTATGTGCTCTCAAGTATCACACTTTTCTTTCTTTCTTTCGTCGTTATTTTTCTGCTAAGTAGCAGATATTTGATTTTATCAAATCATTCGACACTCCTCTCTGTGATGTCACCGGTTTGTTACCCGGTCATCCCAACTTGCGGTGAGAACTGAGATAAGATAGTCGCCGGCGTGTTTAGATTGAACCGCTGATAAGACGACTCGTTTGGTAACCCAGCTGGGCAAACACGGAGTTTTGAGTACTCATACGACAGATAACGAGATTACTGTCTGTGTGACACATGTGGGCAGACAAGTGTGACATAATCGCTTCCGGGCCGGCATGTTATGAGAACATTACTTTCTAATAAAGTAATAAGTATTACAGCTTACACATTTTGTCATGTGAGTTCCCCGATCTGTCTGTAAGTTTGTGCACAAGGGCATCGGACATCATATTACCATATATGGGAGACGTGACCTTTGCAAAATTTTTCCATGTCGGAAATATTTTGAAAGTACCACACCCGACCTGTTTGAATATAACTGGAGCGTTTACAAGGATTTAACTCCATAACAAACGAAGGCGCGGGAAGGCAGAGGGAATATAGTTGTAGTGATTTCTAAATACAATATCTAAATTAATATATAACAGTATAGGGCATAAAGGCAAAGATAAGAAAGTACAAAAGAATTTTCTGCTAGAACGGTTGGTGTCGCCTACGCCTTCAGATTATTATTTGCTAACGAATAGCCGAACAAAACGGTACCCAAATTTTCAAATTCGTCCTTGACATAAACACCCACTTTTCCTAGTTCTAAGAAAATATTTGCCTAAAATGCATTGTGGAACGAGGAGGGGCAAGGATAGATGAAATGCTAATTCGTTTCGCATTGATTTTAAACTAAAAGCAACCATAGCACAGTGGCAAGCCTTGCCTTAGGGGTTTCCCCAAATACAATGAAAAAGTTAGAATTGTGGACACTACGGTCATGTAAACATGTTAAGCTCTTATTGTGAATGACCTAAGCTCTCGTATTTAGCTTGATATTACATGGAAAAAGAGTGAACGAGAGGTAGTTTAAAAATAAACAACTAACATAGAAAAAAAGATAGAATTTTGAACCAACCCACAGCCCTTTAAAAATCGTAGATTCGTGTACTTGAAGACTTGCTGACCAAGAATATGGTGTTAGTTATATAAATAGTCCCTTAACTAATCAACTATTGATAAAACCATACATAGAGATCAGAGATACTGTCAGGTCAAGTCATATCTGCTTAGATTGGATCGCATATTTTTTGAAAAAAAAGTAGGTGACAGATAGGCTCAGATAGTACAGTGAATCCGATTGGGTGGCATTTGAAGTGAGACGAAATATTATTGGCTGACCTTTGAATAAACATAAATAGCCTAGTAACGTAGGAAAAGTTTGAATGATATTTTTTGAAAGACTGTTTACCCTTGTAAAATTAAAAGTGATTGGCCAACTGAATCGATATTGTCAGAATAAGCGTTAGGGTGGGGGGACGCCATTTCTAGAAAAGTTTCAACAGTGATAGATGAGATCTGGCTGTGCTTTTAAATACATTTCTGGACAGCCTGGACAACAAAACAGATCGAAACTGTGTCAGTCATCGTCTCTGTGTATTTCATTGAACATTGTGGTAAGATTGACATTTATTAATCTGTATTTTATATAAAAATTGAATGTGAAATAATAATATATGTCTGGACATGAGTGGGTCTATAGCGAACATGAGGCAAAGCCTAAAGATTGATCCACCATGTGATATACTGTCAGAGAGGTGTAAAACTACAAGAATATGTATGATTGTCATAAAGGAGCATAACACCTATCCTATTATATGGAAGAGATTACAGCTGGAATTGCAGTGGCGTTGTAACTATTAGGGAAAGGAATACTGGTGTACATTGTCACATCAAAAGAAAATGGTGGCATAGGTTTGTATAAGGATATGATCCTTTTGTTTGTTTGTAATGTACATGTCCTTAACTGTGGACTATTGGTGTATGCTAGATATTACGAAGGGTGCATACCTTCACATTTCAGAGGTCCTGGGTACTGACGTTAATGTGGTACCAAACGCTTGAAAACTGATTGATTCAGGACTCTGCCGGTTTACTGCGAGCCCATGCTAGTGGCCATTGCCTATCAAACAGGGAACAGATTGTCAAGCGAGCAGAGGAAAGGTTCAACCTGTATTCTACTGCAAAGATAAGTTCTCGTTCGGCACCTGAAAGCTCAACTACAGAACTTTATAAGAAGAAATATAAAAAGTGACAGTGAATAAAATTGGGACAAATATTAATAGTTGCACAAGTGACAAAATAGAAACAGACATTAATAAAAGGATATGATTTCAAACAACAATCTAGTGGTACTACCAGTATTTCCTTAAAGTAGAAGAACACTACAGACGTATATGAGAATAATATTTTTATGTATGGACAGAGGATCTATTGTGCTATGTGACTGATGTAATTGATTATTTTGATTTCACTTTTAAATTGTCAATCCTGATTCCAAATAAATTAGAATCAGGATAATAAAATTGTAAAAATTATCTTTACACAAAATTCAACCAGTCTTAAATAAGATAGCCTTTTAGAGTGTCGTTTGTATGTTATTGTGGTAGTACTGTGTGCTGTTGGGAATAATAAACTATTTGTTTGTATGTTTGTTGATTTTTGTACATTACACTCTACATTCATAACCCTAGACACTAAATGAAGTCATTTAATATAATAATATAAATACATTTTTAATGAGATAAAAGAGGTGGTAGCGGAAAGGTACCCTGAAAAGTTCACAATACTATTGGGTAAATTCAGGGACCTTCATAGCTAATCTCAATTAATATAAATATAATAATACCTACAACAATTCATAACATCAAATCCACCACAATAGTCTGACCATTTTCGCAGTTTTATTTCACTGTGAATTTCACGCTCGCCAAGACAACGCCAGACCTCGCCAGAGTGAAGACTAGATTCATAATTCCTTTTTGTTAATCGGACCTTGTATTGGAGAACCAAATAAGACTTAAAACGCACAGGAAATTTCTACATTTTAATGAGGAACACCGGGACTAGGAAACTGAAGAAACACACGGAGTCAGAGAGGGAATATATTGTCAAATTAAAGACCTCCCCCCCCCCCCCACCCCCCCCATACGCGTTTAAGAGACCGACTCGTCTTTTTTATTCATCTGAGCAACAAGTCTGTAGCCAAGATTGGCATAAGTAGTGAATTTTTCATTCTATATTTTATTACTAACATGTGAACTAACATATACACACTCACACACACACACACACACATATATATATATATATAAATATATATGTATGTGTGTATATATGTATGTATGTATATATATATATATATATATATATATATATATATATTATATATATATATATATATATATATATATATATATATATATATATATTTATATTTATTCATTTATTTGTATATATATTTGCCACGTGAATTTTAATGTGTGAAAACTGATACAGGACGCCCAAGTCATTTGAGGTTGGCAACCTGAGTATCTAGAATGATGATTCATGAACCACCACTGCATGGGCTGTTGATTGCTTTATTTATAGTTTCGTAAAGAGAACTAAAAGCTTAAAGTAGTTCCAGGTTCCCTATGGAGTAGGGAGGGAAAGATTAAAGAAATGATGTACATTCTAAGAATAATACTTACAGTGTCAAAGCTTTTCACTCAGTGTAAATTTAAACGAAAAAACATATTCATGTTAAAATTAACAGAAGTTTCAAACTTTTCAACAAGTGTAAATATAAAGGAAATATAAAGAAATTTATATTGTGAACACTTTTCAAACAGTGGAGACGTAAATGTAAAACATATTATATCTGTACGTTTAACCTTTTCATTTAAATGTAATGTAAAGAAAGTTTTATCCCGAGGGATTAAATTTAATTCTTATCGAGGGTAAATTCTGACATGGGATGGAAGAATAGAAGAGGGGGGCACATAACTAACTATGTGTCGGAAAACGCCATACTCAGAAGAGCGTTTCGTTACTATTTCTATTACCAGTTATTGGTGGTACCAGCAAAAAGGACCGTTTCTGGGACAAGAAGAGACGAGTGGTTACGCTTTAAGACGGAAGACCAGCTTTGAAGACTCTCCTAGACTTTCCTGGGAAACGAGCTTCATCCTACGAACCTTGACCAGAGACGAGTGAACGCAGTGTACAGAAAACCAACTCATCAGGAGAAGGAGGATCAGAATCGTCTCTGGCAGCTAAGTTAACCCATATGCTGCCACGTGAACATCTTATCAAAAACCATCACCCGAATAATGAAAACTTTATTTTGTAATTAACTAGTATTCCTTTCTTTTAAACAGTTAAACTTAAAGTGATTATTGAATTTTGTTATTTGTAATTATACCAATTTAAACCGATTCAATCATTTTAAATGTACTACATGTTTGTCTCAGTCAAAGTTACTAAACACACACTCTAAACAGAGCTATATTATAATAATAATTCCATTGATTAACTCAGGGGTGGGGGCTTAACGAGCTAGAATAAACCATTGCTTAAATCCTTCACAAAAGTTGTCGGCAGATTCCAGAATTAACGTGCTCAGCAAATGCCAGCATTGTTTTTGCTGATCTGAATATCTTGTGAACACTACTTTGTGGTAGAAGTGTAATTAACCTTCTATCTACACATCTGCCAAGAGTAATCTTGTGCGCATGTAGATGCCTTAGAAGCCACTATTAGATACTCTTGAGTTTTGGCCACTGTTGGACCACTACTGCAAAGCAGGGGAGGCAATACCGTCACATATTGTATCATCAGTGAAATGGGCGATAACTGCAAATAAGCTAGGTGTATTCTTTCCAACAAGATTGTCTCTTTTGGGAGAAATATTGAAACTTCCCCCCCCCCCCCCCCCCCCCCCCCACACACACACACTATCGCACGCGCGTGCACAGACATACACACAACTGACAACTACATTTAAAAAAATGTAATTTACAACTCTTATCAAAATTTAAAAAAAAATAAAACAAAACAACAAAATTAACTTTCCGTGTAATGTACTGAATAATGAAATCCGCCTCCTGTGCTCTGCTCTCGTTTATAGCAAACTGATAATGTCATTAGTGGATCGATTACATTAGACTTAAATTTAAAAACAAACAAAAAATAACACTACAAAGTAGAAAATAAAAAATATTTTAAAAAATATTTTAAACACAGGCTTTTAATGCATTAAAAGCCACAAATCATTTTTAAAGGAGTTTATAGCTTCCAGTCAAAAAATTTAACATCAAATTGACAAAAAGCCTAGGGCGCTGATTCTACATGAAATTAACTTCTGCTTTATACTTCATTACACACTTATGGATAAAATATATGGGTACTTGTGTCTTTATTCACCCGTGTGTTACCGGGGCCCGAAAGGGGAGCAAAGAATAGTAACACTGTCCCCTGCCAAGCATGTCGTAGAAGGCGACTAAGGAGGGTTGGGCATGGGGCCGGTTACCCCATCCTGTAAAAAAAAATTTAAACCACAAAAAACTTCAACAAATATGGACAAGTCAAATAAAGAAAATAAAACACAGCCATCCAAGACAGGGGAAGGTCCTCTCGCGGGGAGGCGTATGATGCAACACAGAGAAAGCCGAAAGGAGTCTGTGTTGCTGACTAACCTTCTTTCTTCTAGGAGAACTTCCAGATTTGGCACCTGGAATGTTCGGACATTGAACGAACAAGGGAAAGTGGCGCAAGTAGCAGCAGAAATGAGGGAATACAAAATCGAGGTTCTGGGAATGTGTGAAACAAAGTGGAAGGGGGTAGACAGGAAGAAACTCATCACAGGTGAATTGGTGCTGTCCTCAGGACACGAAGACGAAAGTTCACACCACAGTGAAGGGGTAGCTCTTATGTTATCTAAAGAAGCACAGAAAGCACTCATTGAATGGGAAGCTGTGGGACCCAGAATAATAACAGCTATTTTCAAAACAGCTAAAAAGAAAATTCATGTCAATGTCATCCAATGTTATGCACCAACTAATGACAAAGAAGAGTCTGTGAAAGAAGCATTTTATACTAAACTACAGGAAATTATGGATAAAGTAAAAAGAAGAGACATCACAATTTTGATGGGTGACATGAATGCAAAGATAGGTACAGTCAATACCGGATTTGAAGAAGTCATGGGAAAACATGGGCTAGGAGTAATGAATGAAAATGGAGAACTATTCGCAAACTTCTGTGCTTCAAATCAACTGGCTATAGGAGGAAGCATGTTTCCACATAAGAGAATACACAAGGCAACATGGATATCACCAGACCATAGAACAGAAAATCAGATCGATCATATATGCATAAAGAAGAAGTTTAGATCATCATTGCAGGATGTAAAGGTATATAGAGGAGCATATGTGGCATCAGATCACCATCTTCTGATAGCCAAAGTAAAAATGAAACTCAAGAGATATGCAACAATGCAAAATTATAGACAACAGTTTAATGTAGGACAGCTAAGAAATCAAGAAACAAGAGACAAATTTGCGGTCACAGTATCCAACAAATTCCAAGTGCTCCAACAGTTGGAAGACGTAGAGAATACAGAAGACTATTGGCAGCAGGTCAAAACGGTATGGAAGGAGACATGTGAAGAAATACTGGGGAAAAGGGAAAGACAACAAAAAGCATGGATAACAACAGAAACCATCAATAATATAAAAGATAGAAAAAACAAGAAAGCAGAGTTAAACACAAGCAAAACCAGAAGTTCCAAAGCCAAGGCTCAAGAAGTGTACACAGAAGCAAACAAAGAAGTAAAAAGAAGTATCAAAAGAGACAAGAGGAAGTATATTGAGGAGTTGGCAAGAGAGGCAGAAGATGCTGCAGCCAAAGGAAATATGAGAGAACTGTATAGCAGCACAAAGAAGCTAACAGGGAAATACAAGCAAACAAGTTGCCTCATAAAAGATAAGAATGGGAAACTGCTCAGCAATACAAGAGCAAATGAAGAGGTGGACAGAATATTTTGGGGACCTTCTCAATAGACCAGCTCCACAAAACCCGCCGGACATCCAGCCAGCAGAAGAAGAGCTACAAATTAACGGTGAAAGACCAACGAAGGAAGAAATAAAGAAAGCCATAAAGCTTCTAAGAGATGGAAAAGCGTCTGGACCTGATGGCATTCCAGCAGAGGCCATCAAAGCAGATATCGACATGGCTACAGAGATGTTATATAAATTACTTGGTAAAGTCTGGGAAAAAGAAGAGATACCAGCAGAATGGAAGGAAGGATATCTGGTTAAGTTGCCTAAGAAGGGAAATCTACAAGAGTGCACAAATTATAGAGGAATAATGTTACTTTCAGTGCCAGGAAAGGTATTGAACAGGATTATCCTTGAGAGATTAAAGGAGTCCATAGACAAGAAATTGAGAGATGAACAAGCAGGTTTTCGACAAAACAGATCATGTACAGACCAGATAGCCACTTTGAGAATAATAGTTGAACAAAGTCTGGAATGGAATTCACCACTATACATCGGATTTGTGGACTACGAAAAAGCATTTGACAGTGTGGACAGAGAATCACTTTAGAAATTGATGAGGCATTATGGAGTTCCCCTGAAGATCATTAATTTAATAAAGAAAACCTATGAAGACATGACGTGCAGAGTTCTTCATGAAGGACAGCTTACAGAACCGTTTGGGATAAGAACAGAAGTGCGACAGGGATGCCTCTTGTCTCCATTTCTTTTCTTGCTGGCAATAGATTGGGTTATGAGATCATCGACAACACACAACAGAAATGGAATCCAGTGGACTCTGACTAAGCAGTTGGATGATCTGGATTTTGCTGATGATTTGGCTCTCCTGTCCCATAACCGTAATCAGATGCAGGACAAATTGAAAACACTCGATGAGAGGTCACAGCAATTGGGTCTGAAAATACACAGGGAAAAGACAAAAATAATGCGAATAAATGCAGGTAATGAAAACAGGGTTGAACTTGAAGAAACGCCAATACAAGATGTAGAATCATACACATATCTTGGCAGTAATATAGATAAAGTTGGAGGGACAGACAGCGATATCAAAATAAGAATACAAAAAGCAAGAGGAGCTTTCATTGCATTGGGAAATATATGGAGATCAAGAGAAATAGGATCCAACACGAAAATAAGAATCTTCAACTCAAATGTGAAGTCAGTCCTATTGTATGGCTCGGAGACATGGAGAACAACAAAGACAACAACCAAAAAGCTACAGACTTTCATAAATGGGTGCTTGCGTAGAATAGAGGGATTAAAATGGTATGACAAGGTTACCAATGTGGAACTGATGACAAGAACTGGACAAGTGCCAGTGGAACAAGAGATGAGAAGAAGACGATGGCGATGGATAGGACACACACTGAGGAAACCTGTTGATAGCATTACAAGGCAGTCCTTGTTCTGGAACCCTCAGGGCAAGAGAGGCAGAGGAAGACCAAGAAGTACATGGAGAAGAGAGTTGGAAACAGAGGTGAAAATGATGAGGAGAACATGGAAAGAACTTGAGATGATGGCACGTGACAGGAGGACTTGGCATGTGTTTGTTGAAGGCCTATGCTCCTTTGGGAGTGGAGGGTTATGAATGAATGAATGAATGTGTCTTTATTCACCCACAGATTAAAATTGTTGAAATTTAGAAGCCAAACCGTACTTTTTCTTAAATTTTTTTTTCTTAAATTTTCGCGAAAAATGTAACACTGTGTCTTCGTGCGGCAAATCTTCGCGCGGCAAATCTAATCGTGCCATTCAATCGCTATGTCAAGACCGTGGAAGATGAATTTATTGGAGTTGTCAGATTTTACACGTAACAAAGAGAATTGTGTGCAGTTATTGCAGGACCGAGGAATTCTACACACCGTCCGACTGTGTGCTAACAATCATGTCATGAGTTTTTCCCTCACAGTTCGCCAAGATCGTTAGAGATGTTGCACATGTCAGCAGAACATTCCGGTTCGTTCTAGCACATGGTTACAGGGCACACGTCTGTCCTTCAGGCAGATTATTCTGTTCATTTACTGTTGGAGTAAAGAGATGACTAGCATTGATTTATGTAAATCAGAGCTAGGAATTGCCAATAAAGCTGTCATTAAATGGAACAGCAGCCTCCGTGAGGTTTGACCAAATGTACTAATCGCTAATCCCGCTGTAATTGGCGGTCCGAATACGACGGTAGAGATTGATGAAAGTGTGTTCACACGCAGAAAAAATAACGTCGGTCGTGTATTTCCACAGCAGTGGGTATTCGGTGGCATTTGTCGTGAAACAAGTGAGTGTTTCATGGTTCCAGTGCCGGACCGCTCAGCGGCTACACTAATGCCCCTTATCATAGCCAACATTCGTCCTGGTACGACAGTTGTGTCTGATCAATGGCGCGCATATAGTACCATTCAGAATTTGCCAGGTTTAACTCACGAAACGGTGAATCATTCTGCAAATTTTGTCGACCCAAATACAGGAGCAAACACACAACGAATAGAGAGGTTGTGGAAAGCTGCGAAAGAACGCAACTCACGTCAGAACGGAACACACAGACACATGTTAGATTCCTACATGTGTGAATTTTTGTGGCGACATCGGAATAAAGTTCGTCAGTCAGACCCGTTCGACAATATCCTGCATGACATTGCAGAATTTTGGCCTCCTCTGTAAATTGTGCTGCTACGAACGAACATGTGTATGTCCTGATATGTGCATAGCTTCAGCGATCCTTGGTGATCTGTTCCCCTCACGGTCCTTTTTAGGGCCCACAAAACCCACGAAACTGCACCCACCACGGTCCTTTTTAGGGCCCACAAAACTCACGAAACTGCACCCACCACGGTCCTTTTTAGGGCCCACAAAACTGCACCTACCACGGTCCTTTTCAGGGCCCACAAAACACACGAAACTGCACCCTGGCAAGAAATCCTTTGTGAAATATTGACACAATCAGAGCCGGATTAACGTAGTAGCAAAAGCAGCATATGCTACGAGCCCCGCGCCTTTTTGGGGCCCCGCGCCATTAAATATGTACATAATTTTTTGGTCATCTTCTAGTACGACCGTTAAACGAATGATCTAGTGATTTATACCATCTTTAGCGCCTTTTCATTTGGTGTCACGAAATTGTGAGAGAAAGAGCATAAGAGGGTGACTTAGTGTGACTCTTTATTATTTTTATCTTAACTGTTTGCGGACGGAAGCAGTCATTTTCTTTGGATTTGTTGAAAGCCTGTACTCCTTCTTTTCTGCTTCTATGCTTATACATTCATGTGCCATGCTGCATTCTGCTTCTATGCTTATACATTCATGTGCCATGCTGCATTCTGCTTCTACGCTTATACATTCATGTGCCATGCTGCCACCCCTACCTGCTAAATGCATAATAGACTAACCCGCGCTCATCCTGCCACCCCTACCTGCGAATTACTAAATAGACTAACCCCGCGCAGGCAAATGTACGGAAGCCGGTGTGGTCATTGAATTTCAGAATGGGTGAACAAGGACACAAGAACCAATATATGATAAGCGCTTAAGCGCCCCATGTACATATTTAATGGCGCGGGGCCCCAAAAAGGCGCGGGGCTCGTAGCATATGCTGCTTTTGCTACTACGTTAATCCGGCTCTGATTGTGTCAATATTTCACAAGGGATTTCTTGCCAGGGTGCAGTTTCGTGTGTTTTGTGGGCCCTGAAAAGGACCGTGGTAGGTGCAGTTTTGTGGGCCCTAAAAAGGACCGTGGTGGGTGCAGTTTCGTGACTTGTATGGGCCCTAAAAAGGACCATGGTGGGTGCAGTTTTGTGGGCCCTAAAAAGGACCGTGAGGGTAACAGATCACCAAGGATCGCTGAAGCTATGCACATATCAGGACATACACATGTTCGTTCGTAGCAGCACAATTTACAGAGGAGGCCAAAATTCTGCAATGTCATGCAGGATATTTTCGAACGGGTCTGACTGACGAACTTTATTCCGATGTCGCCACAAAAATTCACACATGTAGGAATCTAACATGTGTCTGTGTGTTCCGTTCTGACGTGAGTTGCGTTCTTTCGCAGCTTTCCACAACCTCTCTATTCGTTGTGTGTTTGCTCCTGTATTTCTTCTTCTTCTTTGATCCTTAGCCGCCGACCGTCAAAGCAGTCAGTGGCCATCACGCCTAGTGGCGTCTTGTAGGGCAACAACAAATTGATTCCACTTTGCTCGGTCGGTGGCCATCCTTCGTACAGTGCCCCAACTCTGGTTCATTCCCTGAATCTCAGCCTCCACAGTCCTCCGCCAGGTTGTTTTTGGTCGGCCTCTCTTTCGTTTTCCTTCAGGGGTTCAAAGCATAGCTGTTCTTGTGATGGCATCGGGGTCTCGTCTGAGGACATGACCAACCCAGCTCCAGCGTCTGCCAGCTATGATGGTATGCATGTCCTCTTGCTTGCTACGAGTAAGCAGATCTTGGTTAGTGATGGTATTCGGCCAAAAGATTCGGTGAATTTTTCTTAGGCATGTTGTGTGAAAGGAGGACAATTTCGACATTTCCTTCTCTGTAACTCTCCAGCATTCCGCACCATAGAGAAGCACAGAAAGCACACAGCTCTGATGTAATCCTAATTTTGTGCTTGTGCTGTATTGGGAGGACTTCCAGATGTTGTTTAGGCTAAAGAAGGCTGTTCTTGCCTTATTAATTCTGATGTTGATGTCTTTGCCTGCCCCGCCGTCTGGTGTTACTATGCTTCCTAGGTATGTGAAGGTATCTGTCTGTACCAATTGCTGATTCCTTACTGATATGGGCTCAGGGTTGCTCACATTGAGCGTCATGACCTCAGACTTCTTTAAATTGATGTTCAAGCCCACCTGCTGGCTAAACTTGTTAAGTCTATCCGTTTTTTCCTGGATGTGTTGATGTGAATGTGCTAGTAGTGCAATGTCATCTGCATATTCCAGATCTTCCAGTGTAGAAAATGTAGTCCATCTTATTCCTCTTGGACTGCCCTCTGTTGTCTGGCGCATCACCCAGTCTATGGCTGTTAAAAATAGAGTGGTTGACAAGGGGCATCCCTGTCGTACTCCTGTCTTCACCTCAAAGGTTAGGTTGCTCTGCCCAACACTACACGTAAAGTTGGCATAAAGGCTTTTTATGATTGACACTATGCAGCTTGGAATTCCATAAGCCCTCAGTATTTTCCATAAACTGTCCCTATGTATGCTGTCAAAAGCCTTTTCAAAATCAACGAAATTAATGTAAAGCTGTCTTTGCCATTCTGAGCACTGCTCTATAATGTTCCTGAGAGTGAATATATGATCTACACGTCTTCTATTCTTTCTATATCCTGCTTGTTCCTTCCTCAGTTTGTGGTCTACTGCCTTTGAAATTCTCTGTATAATTATCCTGCCTAGTATTTTGCTGGGAACTGAGAGAAGAGTGATTCCTCTCCAATTATTGCAGTCTGCAAGATCTCCCTTCTTTGGCAACTTGACAATTATTCCTTTGTTCCACTCTGATGGTGTTGTCCCCGTTTTCCAGACTTGTGCAAATAGTGGTTCTAATAGTTCTGCTGCTAGCTCAGGGTCTGTCTTAAATAGCTCTGCATTTAATTTATCATGGCCCGGAGCTTTGCCGTTCTTTAACCCTTTGATTGCTGTGATGATTTCTTCTTTTCGTGGAATGTCTGTATTCACATCTAGATCGTTTTCAGCTTCAGGAACATTCAGTTGTGTCTCTGGTGGTTCCTTGTTCAGAATTTCTCTGAAGTGCTTTGCCCATCTTGTTTCCTGTCCCTCTGCTGTCGTGATGAGATTACCTTGCTTATCTCTTACTAATGTAATATTGTTTGCACCTCGTTTTCCGCTGATGAATTTAGTTATTTTGTATACTGTGCTTTGTTCATTTCTCAGTGCTGCCTCCTCTGCCTGTCTTGCAAGATCGTGTAGGAAATTCCTTTTGTTGGCTCGGGTTTGGCGTTTAACTTCCTTGTCCAGCTGACTGTACTGTTCGCTATATAGTTGTTTTAACCTGGGGGACTTCGCTTCTGTTTTCTTTCTTTTCATTTCCTTTCTCAGTGTTATGGTGTTTAATGTTTCTGGTGTTATCCAGTCTTGCTTCTTCCTTTCCTGGAATCCCAAGCATGATTTGCTGCTTTGTTTGTATATTGTTGAAATGGTGTTGAAATTCTGGTCTATATCATCAGTCAATGTCTTTTCCTGACTTTTGGCAAATTGATATCGTTTCTTTATGTCGGCCGCAAAAGCTTTTCTGGTAAGGGAGTCCTTCAATTTGCTGATGTCAAACCTTTTCTGTGTAGTTACATTTGGTGCAGCCCTTCTTAGTTTCACTTTCAGTTTTGCTACTACTAAATAGTGATCACTTCCCACATCTGCACCTCTTCTTACCTTCACATCTTGTAATGCATGTCTCCATCTACCGTTAACCATGATGTGGTCTATCTGGTTTCTGTCCCGACCATTTGGTGATTCCCATGTTAATTTGTGAATTTCTTTATGTGGGAAGAGTGTTCCTCCAATGACCAGGTTGTTAATGCTACAGAAACTTATTAGTTTATCCCCATTTTCATTTGCTCTTCCGCTGCCGCATTTCCCCATTGTTCTTTCATTATATGTATTGTGTGTACCAACTTTCGCATTGAGGTCTCCCATTACTATAACAAGATCATATCTAGGTGTGTCTTCCATTTCTTTCTGCAGTTGTTGATAGAATTCATCCTTGACCTCCTCATCGCTATCATTCGTTGGTGCGTAGCATTGTATTATTGTAGTGTTGGTGAATCTCCCTCTCAATCTTAATCTTATCAGTCTGTTGTTGATGGGTGTGGTGAAGTGGGATGTTATAAATATTTATAGGGGACTTAGTGTACTGACTGAGATCAGCTGTGAAGGTATCTATATCTAATAAGAGTAGTGTATTATAGATAACCTTACTTGCTGCCACATATATATATATATCTCAGTCAGAATTATTCTGGAATAGTGTGATGACTACGTTATATGTCTAGGGTATGTGTATGATGAAGTGTAAGTCAAAACAACAACAGACAGATAAACAATTTAATTTATTCCACTACACGTGACAACACTGTGACACTCACATACATAAAACACTCTACAAGGATATCTTAAAGGAGTCACTGATAACTTTTCAAATAACAATATGTATTCATTGCTGTCATGAATGGATATGTGTCCTGATTCAAATACAAAGGGAACCAGGAATCACAATCAATTTTAATTACAAGTTATATGTACAGAATTTATCAATATGAATATTGTAGTGACATATATTATTAACAGTATCCTATGTGTGTTAGTTGTGTAGTAGTAATATGAGGTAATACTGGTTTTGTTTTGTTCAAGCTCTGTTGGTATTTGTCATCATGACTTCAATAGTTTGTCTTTATTGGAACTAGTATTGGAGATGTTCTCAGTTCCTGATATTAAAACAATTTAATTCCCCTCTTAATGTTATTTTTACAAGGTCATTTTAAGATGGGGTACATAATTTTGAGCTCAGCTGGCCACATCAGCTTATCTTGCGTGATGGCGGCAGGAAAAGACTCCTCTGCTCGATTTCTCCCCTGTGCTCTGGAGACACCTCACTGATAGCTAAATGGACCAAGGAGTATGCTGTCCGACTCTGGATTCAGCAAAGCTCTGACCAGGTGCTGCTCAATACCATCAAGACCACGGTCCCTGAAAACAAGAAGGATGTACCTTCTACTTCATAACTAATTGATACTCTAGTTCTACACTGAGCACAATACACCACAAACATTGAGTTCAGAGCGTTAGGCCAACTGTCAGCTTCATCTGAAATACTTTATACCAGTATTAACCTCCTTAATGGTTACTACGCCTCTGCACTTCCAGCATTATTTCTTTCTAGTCAATCATCTAGGTGTCAGTGTACTGTTTGGCCATTCCATGCCGTTTTACTTTCCTCCGACACCTTCTGTTCAGGCTGGAGCATTATAGGCTTTACATCATGTTGCTACTGAACTACACATATATACAGGCATAAATTAACAATTCACATTCAATTTTCATTAAAAGATACTGAATGTTTCAAGCTTACCACAATTCATAGAATAAACACAGATACGTTGACTAGCAATGAATTCTGGCACAAATACTGGCACAAATTCCCATCTGCTTATGTTCCAGGCTTTTATTTAGCAAAAAATATGAGCTGGCTTCAACGCACTGTTGCTTTATCAAGCTTATTTGAACTAGTGGTCTCGAACTAACGCTCCTAAGTGATTATATCAGCGAGTCTGGCCAATGGAGCCACGTTTCGACAAGTGTTTGAAAAAATTTTACCTTCCTACGTCTCCCCTAACAACCAAAGATAGTATTTATAGTCCGACCAATCGTGTTTAGTCTTATATTTATTGCGCTCCAATCAATTTGGAGTTTACATGGTAGGCTATTTCCGTACGAAAGGTTTAAAAAATCTACCACTGAGCGATTCTGATTTTGGGGTGTTGTCTGACAGCACCATCATTTTATTTTGGCTATAACTTGTTAATTCCTAGACTATTTGCATAACGTTTTACATATTCTTTGTCAGCAAGCCCTAAGGAACCCAAATATACAAATTTAAAAGAGCTAAGTGGCTGCGTTCAAAATATGCAATTTCTTCTACCTCCTGTTTCGAAGATGTGCTGTCTGGGTACTGTAATGTTTTCAAACGTAAACCCATCTAATGTCATCTTTTCTAATAAGAGTTTTTTCAGGATTTTAAAACCTAACTCTGGGAAGGTTAGTGTTTTTATCACTGTCCGTCCGAAAAAGTTAGTGCATGTGGCCTTACACGCGTGATAGTAGTAATTGTGTATCGCGTTACGCTTGTTGGGGTGGCATTAATAGCGAGACGCGTGTTTAATTTTGCATGCGTTCGGCTTTCTGCCTCTCCCTTCTCTCTATCCTGCTTTATCTGTCTTTTAGTTACGCTGTGTATAAAATGGAATGAATGAAATATTAAAATTAGGTCATTGTTCAGCTTGCGTATCTCAAATGTTTTTCCAAGAAATACAGCACACGTTTCATTGAAGAAAGCGGGTAATAATATAGTAGGCTTTTACTATCAACGTGAAAGCGTTACAATTTGCAGACGAAGCATAAAACAAGGGGGATTTCGAGTACAGTTATTGTGACAGCACTGTTATTTTACCATTGCTCTTTTCTTTATTAGAATTTATTTGTTAGGCTTTATATTTACCTGATAATTTATATATGTGGATTAGAATATTTCACGACAATGGGTTTCCATTCCAGTAATGTCCTTTCTATTACTTTCTGTAGAATAATGGCTACGCCTTCATTGTGCTGTCCATCCTCTCTTCCAGAGTAAAGTACTGTTTCTCCTGTTGCTGTTTTAACTTTTCCTGCCCCTGTCCATCTGCTCTCGCTTATCCCTAGAATGTGTAACCTATAGTTTCTCATTTCTGCCGTGACCTGTCTTAGTTTACCTGTCTCGTACATTGTCCTGACATTCCAAAAACCTATTCTTGTATATTGTTTTGCGGTCAGGACATCCGTTTTCATGTCAGTGGCTTCCTTTCGGCTTTCACCACTGACAGTCATACGAGCCACAGACTCCGAATGTCCATCCCGCAGCAAAGTTTTTCCATTTATTGTTGTTCCCGTAACGTGCGATTTTTTTTTACATAGACAGGGGTGTCAGCCCTATGCTAAAACCCCCAACCTGGAGGACCAGGGTACCAGCTTTTGTCTGACCCCTACCCACACAGACCAGTCCAGCTTGGTTGAACCTACCAGGAGTAAAACTCCCACTGGCATAGCTCTGGGGATTGTCAGGGTACGCAAGCTGCCATACCGCTACAAGGTATAGGTACCATTGATGGCAGAGCTCCTGTATTTAGGTCGACAAAATTTGCAGAATGATTCACCGTTTCGTGAGTTAAACCTGGCAAATTCTGAATGGTACTATATGCGCGCCATTGATCAGACACAACTGTCGTACCAGGACGAATGTTGGATATGATAAGGGGCATTAGTGTAGCCGCTGAGCGGTCCGGCACTGGAACCATGAAACACTCACTTGTTTCACGACAAATGCCACCGAATACCCACTGCTGTGGAAATACACGACCGACGTTATTTTTTCTGCGTGTGAACACACTTTCATCAATCTCTACCGTCGTATTCGGACCGCCAATTACAGCGGGATTAGCAATTAGTACATTTGCACAAACCTCACGGAGGTTGCTGTTCCATTTAATGACAGCTTTATTGGCAATTCCTAGCTCTGATTTACAGAAATCAATGCTAGTCATCTCTTTACTCCAACAGTAAATGAACAGAATAATCTGCCTGAAGGACAGACGTGTGCCCTGTAACCATGTGCTAGAACGAACCAGAATGTTTTGCTGACATGTGCGACATCTCTAACGATCTTGGCGAACTGTGAGGGAAAAACTCATGACATGATTGTTAGCACACAGTCGAACGGTGTGTAGAATTCCTCGGTCCTGCAATAACTGCACACAATTCTCTTTGTTACGTGTAAAATCTGACAACTCCAATAAATTCGTCTTCCACGGTCTTGACACAGCGATTGAATGGCACGATTAGATTTGCCGCGCGAAGATTTGCCGCACGAAGACACAGTGTTACATTTTTCGCGCGAATTTAAGAAAAAGTACGGTGCTCCGTTTGGCTTCTAAATTTCAACAATTTTAATCTGTGGGTGAATAAAGACACAAGTACCCAATTCAGTACCTTAGGGAATAGTGGCCTGGATACCTACTGATCGATTAGAAGGAGCCCCCATTGATTAAATACAAATATGACATAATCTTATAGTATCACTGTAACACCAATGAAACAAGTCAGCAAAACTAATCTGAATTTTAGAAAATTACAATGAAACTTTACTGATGAAAATAAAATGTCATATTTATCAAATAAATATGTATAGAATTTAAGATAATCAAAAATGCCTAAGAGCAATCGTTTTTATACAGTTACTGATAATTCGTCAGTCTTATAGAATTTTAGTTTAGTTCATTTCACAAAACTATGAATATACCATAATTCATCATAAGGACTTTTCTTAAGTTGTGTTTAGTTAAGTGGTTGATTCTTGGTGGTGTGACTTATCTGGATCAATGACTGCAATCACGGTCACTCCCTGATTTCTCAGGTGTAAGAGAAGGGTTGTGTGTTAGGTGCAGATCTATCTCAGGGGTTTGAAGTTCTCTTTCCCTGATCCAGATTTCTCGTCATCGATGAAGACGGAAGCTCCTGGTGTAGACTACCCTAAAGCACCACTCGGTTGTACTTTTGCAAAAAATAATTGTGTTTTTGTTAAAAGGGAGTCTTACGCGCTAGGCTGCTATCATTTCGAGTTGAGTTCTTTTCATGACCAGTTTTTGGATTGCGGTGCCGGAGAATTGTTAATTCTAAGGCTAAATACCAAGAAACAGCGAAATTACATTTTACTAGAGACAGATTTATGGGAGCAAACGCACCCATTTTTCCTGGAACATTTCCCAATATTCCATTAATTAACTCATGGACACTCTTTTCATTTGAATTCTGTCTCAGGAAGATACCTTACTTTGCCGTGTGAAAACTCTTTACATTCTCTACTACCGCGAAGATAGTCACCGTATCTATTACATCCCATTTTTTTTTTCTAACCAGCAGCACTCGAGCTTTCCAGCCCTTTTGGCCCAATGACATGTCATTGCGAGGCTGGGGGGTCAGTGGACTTTTCTTCCAACCCGGTCAGGAGCTTCGCCCCTTCCCATCCACAGAGGGTTTATGTGCAGGAGCCGTTCAGGTTATTCAGTCAAATTCCCGGTCGTAAACATTCCTTCAAACGCTGACGCCCGGGCTTGAACCTTGAAAACCTGGTCGCCAGTACAACGTTGTAGCCATTATTACACCAGCGCGGCTCCCATTACATCCCATTAATGACTGCGAAACACCGGCAGCCTAATCTGGGCAAACCATTTCACTGGTGAGGGAAATTTTCCAATTTTCGGGTGACAGCAACTGGAATGTGTGTGTAGGGAAGATTTAATGAACACCCATTTATACGGTTAAAAGGTGTTTTGAAAAAGAGAAAAGTCTATCGAGAGAACGAGAGAAAAAATATCGCTCGTGATAATATTAAAGGCCTTTGAGCGCAGGCTAAGTATGCATAATTTAGTTATAGTATACTGTATATTAGGGGTTTTCAATTTTTTTTTTTTGCTCATGGCCTACTTCTGAGCCTAATTTACCTCTATGGTTCCCCTCATAGTCGCTGTTTGGTGGAAAAAAAGGTACTTTTGCCATCTGTGGCCCACTAGAAATATGGTATGGCCCCCCTGGGGACCATATGGCCTACGTTTAGAGCCACTGCTATGTATCAAATTTCAAAGAAAGCTACATTCGCTCATCCTCTGTGAAACAATAATAATACACACAAAGGGATTCTGTGAAACAATAATAATACACACAAAGGGGTATGTTGCATGCACTCGAAAAAAATAAAAGAATTATGTTTTTAATTGTATATGCTGTGGGATATTACCATAGACAAGTAAGGAACACTGCATACAAACACGGTTTCCAGATTTAAAAAGAACATATCTTGACTTCTTTAACAAAATAATGGTGGTTCGGTGTTATATTTTGTCTACAGAAGTCACAAAAGTTCAGATCCCGTTTTAGACCCTACATCACGTGTCGGTGTCACGAGTAGCGCTTTGTGAGTTTAAACCGCACAAGACTGGTTCTTTTGAGTGCAGAAAGATACATTGGTGTATATATCACTGATGACGTCCAATTTATATTATGATTGAGTAATTGGCCGCCAAATGACGCGTGCACCATGGGTTGAGTGATGGTGCCCGTGGTCTGGTTTTGTGAAGTGTGCAGAGGTGTTCAGACAAACAATGATCATACAAAATAACAGGGCAATCCACATTAGAACGTCAGTAAACTCACGACGTATAAAGTCAATGATTCTTGTAACAGCCGTTGACGTTTTTCTTCATTATTTATTGTGGACGCCACAGTGACAAAATGGTTCCGCGAATATGTAGGCACATCAAACAGTCATTATCACAGCAACATTCAATACAGCAATAGACGGTAGACAGCATTACAATGATGAGTCAGATGCATGTTATATTTCATAGTGCTGTAAATGTAGTCAGGTGAAAAACTCCATCCTTTTCTATAACAGCCAGGAGATAACCAGATGTATGAGATCAGTTCACTCTCCTTAATCTGACTTCAGCAAGACAGGCACGTCTGCTGAAGTATAAATAATGTCCTCAAAAATATCCTCTAGATAACAAAGGTTTTCAAACCTAGTTCATGTAACAAAGTAGCAAGTAATAGTCCTTGGGACATGCATCAACCGATGCAGTACAATACAGCGACATGTGAGCTGGGAAAAACATCTCGTGACGACGCCTTCCGAAGACAGGCTATATCAAAAATCGCTCACGACCAAAAATCGATAGAGTTAATGAAAGGTTAATTTACCTTGCCTTCAGGAAATACACAGAAATATTACGCCTCCCCGGCATGTGGAAATACACTAGAGGTATTATCTCGAATAAACGAAATATCCATTAAGAGGACTTCACATTCCTGACAGAACAAAAAAATAGCGGAGATCCCCTCTTCAGCGAGGCATCCCCCTAGCTATTCAAAATCGCTCACTCGACTGACTGGTGGGCGGAAATCGCTCGACCAACAAGCAAGACCAGTCATGCGCAGTCCAGCGCAAAATGACCACAGCTCAGAACTTAAGACGCAAGGACCTTTACTACGAACCAGCGTAAGAATGATTACCTTAAAAGGATAACCCAACAGGTTGCCAACCGTTTGTCTGAGAAAACGGCCTAGCATAGCAAACTTAACTGCATTCAATACCAACGCGAGGAGACAGCTGCTTACCGAGAAAAGTGACTATAAATTTCAAGCAGTTGTTGCCCTTGCGTTATAAAATATATATTGTAATAAAACGATGTTGCGAGAATTTCTCACGCAACATATCACCACCTCCTCCCGATAAAAAAAAAATGTGGAACATATTTTTTTTTTTTTAAATATCAAAGAGCATGCGATAAGCGGCTCAAAACGCACGAATTATGCGCTGATAATTAATTAAATTGCCTAACATGAGGCTAAATATAGAGTGTCTGGTGAGGATATACCTCAACAGAAAAATAAATATGTCTCAAAAAATATTCACATCGGGGAGGTGTCACCAACACACATCACGTTAGCATGTAAACACAATATACGTATGCAAGTTACCATAGACATTATTAAATAGCATAATCTAATATTGTCTTTAAAAATGGATGTACAAATCTGATAGAAAAATTTAATTAGTACATTATTTGACATGTAATGACATAAGTACATAGTAAAGTTAAACTACATGACGATCCAGGACATATCCTCTGGCATTCCGAGGGTAAGTACACAATCTAGAACTCGTCATGCTTGATAATAGTAAGGTAAGTCCTCAGCTCATCAATGACATTCTGAGAATGTACAAGCAATATAATGCTAATTAATAACTAATATGCTTCATAAGGTACAATACATTATTAATAATTGTGGCTGTTTAGCAAACTAACGGCCCTTATATTAACCACTCAGTCTTCCTCTATCATCTTAAAAAACGAACAGAAGAAGATGATAACAAAGCACGATAGTGTGTACATATAAAGTGAGTATAGATGTGCTAATCTATTGTAGTAATATAGGTGTGTTATGACTCTGTAATATATGGAAATATAGGACAGAAGTATTAGTTGGAGTCATGTGGGCATCTAGACAAAATGTCAGCCATCACATTATCCGCACCACGGATAGCTCGTACCGTGAAGTGAAAAGGTTGAAGAGCTATAGCATATCGAGTGGATCTCGAACTCTTCAAATTCTTAGTCTGAATAGCTGTAAGAGCTTTCTGATCAGTCTCTAGAATGAAATGTGCGCCCAGGAGGAATCTTTGTAGTTTTAGAATTGACCAAACCATCGCTAACAACTCACGGTCTAAAACCGAGTAGTTCCTCTCTGCCGCATTTAGTTTTCTAGAAATGTACATAACAGGATGCAGAGTATTTGCATATTCTTGCATCAGTGCTGCTCCAATCCCAGTGGATGAAGCATCACTCCGAAGAACAAAAGTCCTATCAAGAGTAGGTAATCTTAGGATGGGAGGAGAAGAAAATATATTCTTGATTTGGTCTAGTGAAGATTGGCATTCTTCAGACCAACGGACCAGATTAGGCGAACCTTTCTTCAACAATGTTGAGAGAGGTGCCATGATCGAAGATAAATTTGGAATAAATCTCCCATAAAATTGAATTAAACCTAAGAGACTCCTAACTTGTTTCTTCGTTTTAGGAACAGAGATGTTCAGTATTTTGGAAGTATTGTGGTCTTCTGTCTTCAAGAGACCATGACCAACACGATGACCCAGGAAAGAGATTTCACCAAAACCAACAAAAGCTTTAGAAGGTTTTGCTGTCAAATTATTCTCACGTAGAGTGGACAGTAAGTCATATAACCCTAAATAGTGATCTTCCCAGGTATCACTGAAGAGACAGATGTCATCTAAGTATGCGATGACATCCGAACGATGTGACAGAATTCGACGCATCATGCGAACGAAAGTGGCAGGGGCGTTCATGAGACCAAAAGGCATAACATTCCATTGAAATAGACCCCTAGGTGTAGAAAAAGCAGTAAGAGGTTTGACATGCTCTGCTAAAGGCACTTGCCAATAACCTTTAGACAAGTCAAGTTTAGTGAAGAATCTAGAATTAGAAAGTCTAATCAGTAGATCTTCTCACAAAGGCATCGGTTCAGCATCGAACTTTGTGACCTGATTCAATTTGCGATAATCAACGCAAATTCGTATGTTCTTATCCTTCTTCCGGACAATAACCATGGAAGAAGAATATGGTGAAGTCGATGGTTCAATTATATTTAATTGAATCATTTCATCCAATTCCTTTTCCACTTGCGACTGAAAGTGTATAGGGATAGGATAAGGCCTAACCCTAATTGGATTATTGTCGGTAAGAATTATGTCATGTTCTATGACATCTGTGTGTCCAGGAATGTCAGTGAGAACATCCTGAAATGTTTGTAACATCGACGAGACTTGTCGATGTTCGTCACCAGAAAGATTAGGAGAAACAGAAACGTTTTTCCAAGATTCCGTGGAATGTAATGGAACCACAGGAAGGGGAAGATTGACATCAGAGAAGGTAGATTCCTCATCCTGTATGACAGACAGGGATGAATAATGACCGTGAGGTGCAGGAGTATCATCCGTTGCCTGGAAAATAGGCAGCAAATAGTCCGGACGTTCGTGAAATTCCGAAAGCATGTTTATGTGGAAAGTTTTATGCTTTCCATCAATATCGACCACATAGTCAACATCGGAAATCCGAGAGACTATTGCATACGGACCTTTCCATGCAATAAGAAGTCTATTTTCCCTACTGGGGAGTAGGACGAATGCTTTGTCACCTGGACAAAGTTGTCGTAGACATCTATTCTTGTTAGCAAACTGCCTTGCCTTCTCTTTAGCAATTTCTGATGAAGCAGTTGCTAGCTTACATGCCTCAATGATCTTTTGTCTAAGAGCAATGACATACTCATATGAGGATTGAGTTTCATCGCTAATATCATCTGCAGTGATGAGATCGTGTAATAAAGACATAGGGCCGCGCGGATGCGCGCCAAAGACAAGTTCGAAAGGAGAAAATCCTGTGTGTTCATTAGGGACTTCTCTATAGGCAAAGAGAGCCGCGGGTAAAACCCTGTCCCAATCTTGAGGATGATCTTCAGTTATCTTACCAAGCAAAGTCTTGAGCGTTCTATTCAGACGCTCAACTAACCCATTAGACATAGGATGGTAGATACTACTGAGAGATCGTTCAATATGTAAGGTAGACATTACCTGTGACATAGTGTCAGATATGAGTTGAGTGCCATGGTCTGACAATATTTCTCTGGGGAACCCCAAGCGAGAAAATATCAACCAAAGAGCATCTGCGATATCTGTAGCAGATATGCTCTTAAGAGGGATAGCCTCTGGCCAACGTGTGCACATATCGACACATGTAAGGATGAACTGATGTCCTCTGGCCGACTTGACCTTAAAAGGGCCAATAATATCTATGGCCATTTTCTGAAACGGCCGAATAGGAATGTCAGCAGCCTGGATAGGCGCAGCATGTTGTGGTCCTCTAGATTTGACCTCCTGACATACCTTGCATGATCGGCAGTAAATACGAATGTCCTTGTTGACAAAAGGCCAAAAGAAAGCCGCAAGGACTCTCGACTTCGTACGGGAAAAACCCATATGTCCAGCACATTGCGAGTCATGAGCATGTTGTAATATTTGCACTCTCATGCTCTTGGGAACAAGAATTTGCGAATGTGCCGACGTAGTCGAATCTTGTACCATACGTACAAGTACGCCGTTTCTCATTGCAATCCAAGATTTTCTATTTGTATCCTGATTCGGATCACCTTTCTTCACAAGAATGAAGAATTTTTTTAAAGAAGGATCTTCTTCTTGCAATTTTATGAAAGAGTCACGAGTGATCACTAAGTGACTATCTTGGCTATCAACTTCATTATCACAATTCAATGAAGTTTCGGGTGTTTGTAGAGCTTGTGCTCTTGTAACTACTGCATTTGTAACTTGCATGTTATTATCTTCCCAAGCAGCAATCTGCTGTGGGGTACACTCCCTAACTCCGTGAATACGACCAATAATAAGGTCCGCAATAGGATTAGGTAAGAGACAAGCATGCACATCTCCAGTAAAGAAAGGAGTGGCAATGCGAATTACAGCAGTAGGATATTTTTCTAGAGTGCCGCCAAATGTGACACATTTAATAACCTTTCCTGTAGCACAAGATGGATCTACAAGCGATTGTCTAACACCAATAGTGGTGCATCCGGAATCGAAAAGTAGTGAGACCGGAGTATCATTAACAAGACCCTTATGTAGGATTAAAGAACCCCTCCCGTCATGCACAACAGCAGCAGGAAGAGCGGGAAGAGGGTGACCACAACTCAAAGTAGTTATGGTACCCGGTTCGAATAAAGTACTGCATTGGGGGCATTTGTTTGCTCTCTCAAAGTTAAAAGCAGAACCAGTGACCGCGTCAAAGTTTTTATTATCAACGACCTGATTACAGGCTCCCTGAGTTTCCTGTTGTACAGAATTAGCCTGCTGATATCTCTTTTTTTTGTGTTGAGATCTACCCCGACTATTATTACCTCTGAAGTTATCAGAGTTATTATTATCTCTGCAGTTATTATTGTCTCTATTGTAATTGTTATCATGATTCGAATTCCAGTTTCCACGATTACTATCATGTTCACATTGATGCGAACATCTATTTGTTTGGTTTTGAGGTCTTCGGCAGGAATAACCTCTATTACCATATCCTCTTTTGAAATGCCTATAATTATTAGGGTGATAGTAACGAGTACTATCAGGTTGTCTCCAATTCTTCGAAGAAGAATCACCATGAAATTGATTTCCATGATTTTGACAGAAATTACCGCTGCTCTTTCTATCAAAATTTTGTTGGGATCTACGAGCAAAGTTTTGACCATACGGTGCTGCCGAAGCAACCGGTAAACCTTCTTTCACCTTAGAGTTACCCATGGTTATGTGTGGGTGCGCAGTTACATATTGGCAACAGAAATCTTCCATTTCTTTTATTGTTTTAGGTTTACGTTCATGAAGGAAAGCAAGGAAAGACTCATTGACAGACGACATGACTTTGTCTCTAAGTATTAAGTCCATAAGTCCTTCATAAGTTTTTTTCGTCTTAGATAGTTCAACCCATCGTGAGAAAGTAATGCGTATTCTTGCTATAAACTCGGAGAATTCAACTCCAGTTTCAGGCAACATGTTTTTAAATTGTAGACGATAGCTGTCTTCGTTAAGCTGATATTTCTTTAACAAAGCGGCCCTGACAACCTCATAATTGTTCTTGTCAGGTTCATCCACCATATTTAATATACTTAGAGCTTTACCTGCCAGTATCCCTGATAACTGATAAACATATTTTGCTTTGTCTATGTTATGAGCTGTACATGCTTGTTCAAATCTGTCCAGATAGAACATTATGTCATCACTGGAAGGACTAAATGTTGGTAACTTAATCTTAAAAGTATCATTATTAGCCTTACCAGAAGATGAACCCTTGTTTGAATCATTACCATTACTCATGTTCATCAATTTCAATTTTTCCAACTCTAAAGCTAAGACCTTTTCTTCATGTTCCACTTTTGCTTTCTCTTTCCTCTCATCAGACTCTCTCTGTAATCTTCTTTCCTCAGCCTGAGCCTCTATTTGAAGTCTTTCAGCTTCTTTCTCAAGTCTTTTATTCTCAGCCTCTTTTTGAAGTCTTTCAGCTTCTAGTTCCCTTTTTTGTTTTTCCATTTCCATTTGGAATCTTTTTTCATCCACCTGCATCTGCAGTTTCTTTTGTTCAGCTTCCATTGCTTTATCATATCGAGCAGTTGCAAATTCTTCTAACTTATCACCAGTCTTCCCAAGCAATTTACCCTGCTCAATAAAGTGCTCAAATGTAGACATGATGAGTAATAATATGAGTTCAAAAACCTGAAATAATTAACTAATTTATTTCAAACCTAAGTGTAACAAGTCTTAATTAAGCACTTGTATATTCACATCACATTATATTATCCCAGTCTCTGTGGGAAACAAGTCTCATATCAAAGAACTTGTGTATAGACCTTTTTGAAATATTATCAATCAACTCTTGATCATAGGTGCACTTCTCATTCAATAGTGCACGACACTATTCATCATTCATTTATCATCAGTGTAGTAGTAACAGTGCATTAGCATAGCCCATAACTAATTACTATAACTGTAAACAATGACTATGTAAACACATGCAGAATGTAAACATTGAAAATGTAAACAATGCAAACAATGTAAACAATAACAATGTAAACAATAACAAAGATCAGTAACAATACAAAAACGTTCGCAGAAATCAACTAAAAATAAAGCAGAAATTAATGAAATATCACAAAAAATGTGACGATATCTGCGATAGAATTAAACAAAATACATGACACCACAGTGTATAAACAAAAATGTTGTATAAAACTAAACTATAGTAAAGATGAGGCTAACAAATACAAACAAATCAAAACAAAACTAAAGAATGCGAAATAATAACGAAAACAATATTAATACATGTCATCACAACTAACATAAATAGCATCAGAAGTCGCTTAGCAAATTCCAGTATCGGAAATTTGCACACCCTACAGAAAACGCTCACAATAGACGACCTCTATGACGTGGCATGATCTAAGGGAGACACCACCCAACCGAGAACCCGCTGAAATATAAACATATAAATATACGAATAACATATAACAATAGAATGAGATGATACACAGAAGACCCAGCAGAAGTATAAGGGCACAGTTTACGTACAAACAGGCCACTTAACTTATAGGCTTCCAATCGTCGAACAGCAGAAAAACAACGGATGTCAATCAACGTCCTAAAGAGCGAAGCTCCAACGATGATGGCACATCTGAACTGCTTCCACTGCTAACACGATGGTACTTGAGCTTCTGACATACTGTATGTTGAGTTGTTTCGGCACTTGACCTTCTAATCCAATAGTAAATTGATGGAAATCGGTACTTGGCCTTCTTCAGAAAACAACCCGTTTCAACCGGCACTTGACCTTCTCAAAAAACGACAGCACTGGAACCTTGATAACAGCAACTTGCTTGACATGTGTTAACGACAACAGTAGTCCGTGTTATCCGGCAATATTCAACAACGCCGTGTACTGTCAAATTCCTGTTTCCGTCAAAAAAATTGAAATTTTGACTTTTACCGGGCAACGCCGAGTACTTTGAAAATTTGAAGTGTTGACTTTCTTGAAGAATGTTGAAGTTGAAAATGAAGGATGCTGTAGTGTTGACTTGAAGTGGGTAAGGGACCCCGTGTTTGCTGGTACCAGATCAAACCAGCTTATGACCACCAAATGATGACGTCCAATTTATATTATGATTGAGTAATTGGCCGCCAAATGACGCGTGCACCATGGGTTGAGTGATGGTGCCCGTGGTCTGGTTTTGTGAAGTGTGCAGAGGTGTTCAGACAAACAATGATCATACAAAATAACAGGGCAATCCACATTAGAACGTCAGTAAACTCACGACGTATAAAGTCAATGATTCTTGTAACAGCCGATGACGTTTTTCTTCATTATTTATTGTGGACGCCACAGTGACAAAATGGTTACGCGAATATGTAGGCACATCAAACAGTCATTATCACAGCAACATCCAATACAGCAATGGACGGTAGACAGCATTACAATGATGAGTCAGATGCATGTTATATTTCATAGTGCTGTAAATGTAGTCAGGTGAAAAACTCCATCCTTTTCTATAACAGCCAGGAGATAACCAGATGTATGAGATCAGTTCACTCTCCTTAATCTGACTTCAGCAAGACAGGCACGTCTGCTGAAGTATAAATAATGTCCTCAAAAATATCCTCTAGATAACAAAGGTTTTCAAACCTAGTTCATGTAACAAAGTAGCAAGTAATAGTCCTTGGGACATGCATCAACCGATGCAGTACAATACAGCGACATGTGAGCTGGGAAAAACATCTCGTGACGACGCCTTCCGAAGACAGGCTATATCAAAAATCGCTCACGACCAAAAATCGATAGAGTTAATGAAAGGTTAATTTACCTTGCCTTCAGGAAATACACAGAAATATTACGCCTCCCCGGCATGTGGAAATACACTAGAGGTATTATCTCGAATAAACGAAATATCCATTAAGAGGACTTCACATTCCTGACAGAACAAAAAAATAGCGGAGATCCCCTCTTCAGCGAGGCATCCCCCTAGCTATTCAAAATCGCTCACTCGACTGACTGGTGGGCGGAAATCGCTCGACCAACAAGCAAGACCAGTCATGCGCAGTCCAGCGCAAAATGACCACAGCTCAGAACTTAAGACGCAAGGACCTTTACTACGAACCAGCGTAAGAATGATTACCTTAAAAGGATAACCCAACAGGTTGCCAACCGTTTGTCTGAGAAAACGGCCTAGCATAGCAAACTTAACTGCATTCAATACCAACGCGAGGAGACAGCTGCTTACCGAGAAAAGTGACTATAAATTTCAAGCAGTTGTTGCCCTTGCGTTATAAAATATATATTGTAATAAAACGATGTTGCGAGAATTTCTCACGCAACAATCACATTATTTATCTTAAAGAGAAGTCGGTGGTTTCAAAATTGATAGTGACCGCATTCTCTTTTCTCTCAACACACGCTCTAGCTAGAGAGAGCATAGCGTAAAATTATGAGGGGCTAGGAACTCTATAAGCTATTCTTTTTCTTAGTAATGTATGTCTCTAAGACAACTGCAGTCTGGTGGTCCAAATGTGGCCCGTGTAATAGTGTTCAGTAGCCCGTGCTCATACAAAGAATCCTTTAATTATATGGTATAATTAACACTTTTAAGATTTGACTCAAAACGTCCGGTGGAAAGCAATGTTTTACTGCCTGCAGTCAGCATCCGAAACCGTTCTATTGACATTGATATCGAGACTCTGGTTAAAGGAAGTCCACACCCCCAAACTTCCCATAGGACGTAAGAGTAAAATTAAAATTATTTCCACAGAAATTCAATGCTCATTGTAATTTTTTTTTTCATTTCGCACTCTTCGATTTTCATTCATTTCATTCATTTTGGATTGCAGTGCCGGAGAATTGTTAATTCTAAGGCTAAATACCAAGAAACAGCGAAATTACATTTTGCTAGAGACAGATTTATGGGAGCCCACGCACCCATTTTTCCTGGACCATTTCCCAATACTCCATTAATTAACTCATGGACTGTGCTTTATTTTAAATAATTTTTTTTATCATGAATGGCCTGCGAACTTTAAATTTTTGGTTTATGTGGCCCTCGGGTTTGAATAAGTTGGACCACCATGCTCTAAGATGTTAAATGAACCAGTGGCGTATTCTCTATGTGTGCTGTGCGTGCTGCGCACACCTATGCCCGAAGGAAAATAAAAATTTAATGTATTATTCTATAAAATATTTCTCTTATAATGTTCTGCTTTCGGACCGCACGCATCAGGATAACGGATTTTCCCGCATAGAATCTACAAGTATATCTAGTTTCAGTTTCCCAGACGCGTTTTATAGTGCAGTTATTTTGGTTGGTAGCAATCGCCCGAAGTTTCTCGGGTAATTCCATCACTATGCGTGCTGCACCTTTCGGTTTTACGTTTGAAGACTGGTTTGTGTGGATCGGGGTCATGGCCAGATACGTCAATACAATACGAACATGCGTGCGGTGGTCTTGCAGCTCTCGAGTTGTAAAAATCGGCTGTGTCCGTCCAGTGTTTTTTGTGATTAATTTTTGTTAGTTGCCGGGAATGCAGATTATTACAGTGACAGTGAGTTTCAAGTTGTAAGTTAATTAGTATTTCGGAGATAATTGACATATACCCCTAATAACTATCGTTGCGTAATTGAATATAGTTGGTTTTTAAATTAACAGGGGAAGAAGTTAAATAGTAGGCGTACATATTCATTTTAAGTAGCAGCACGCCTAGCTCGCATTACCAGGATACGCCACTGAAATGAACATATCTTCTTCCTCTTCCTCGTTCGTCCTGAAAAGGACGTTGGTTGCGTTGTGTCTGTTTACGCCGTAGCTGTGATATCTGCACCTTTCGGTCGACACATCCGACTTCTGCACGGCATTTGTTGGGACCGGGTTTGCCTTCCCTCTGCGATCCCTACTCTCTCAGCCAGACTGCAGTGATGCAGCCTGTTTCCAGGACCACCACGTGGAGATGGAGTAGGGTCTTGGTCAGCTCTGGTTCGCTGACCCTGATGCAAGCAGTCAAGCTATGGGTCGCTGACTGCATTCTCTATTTCTGCATCTTTGGGTCCTAAATGAACATATGAACTTGTAAGAAAGGACGGGACCCAAGACGCATCAAAAGTGAGGAATGCAGTAAGCGATGATTAAGAAGATTAACAATAATGTAGTAGATGACATAGAACGACAATTATTAGCACCAGTTAGGTTTTTTTATTTTAAAAATAAAAGTATGCAACGATGTTACAGCAGTACCACCAGATTATTGTGAACCTCTGTGTGTCAAAGTGATTAGTATATAGGTCGCACTAAGCGACTGAAAACGTTTGCATCACCAGTGGTTCTAAAAAAATATAGTAAAGATCCCTAACTAAGTTTGATGATAGTAACTGCAATAAGTTTAGAAACATTCATACGCACTTGAAATTATAAAATAATAGTCAGCAAGAGTTGAATAAAATAGAATGTCTGCCAACAGATAGAGCAGCGCGTGAGAACGATTACTAAAAAGTAGAATTATAAAAACTAAGATCACGTTGATCAAAGGGGCAGACAGAGCAGAGAGAGAGAGAGAGGGGGAGAGAGAGAGGGAGAGAGAGAGAGAGAGAGAGAGACCGCAGCGCCAGTAGCAAGTATATCAACACTTTAGACACCAATCTTCAAAATTTTAAGAGTTCGAAAAAGAAATAAGAAAAATTTCTCTCCAACACTCTTAGACAGCAATCTTCAACCTCAAGTACTGCGTCTGCGATGCAAGTTTCCTAACAAAGGAGAGGTAACAAGTATCCGTATTTTCTTAGCCGTGCCTGCTCAACATAATGCTGAAAAACCTTTAAAATCTAGTGAAAAACTTTTGTTCGTGCACTGTGACAGGATATTAGGAAAATAGATTTCATATATCTACATTTTTCTTCCCCATGTCTTTCACCGGCTTCCTTATTAATTATGCATAGTGTTAACGTAAAACCTTCCTACACTTAGATATCTGTCTCTCTCTAATTTAGCCACGCATATATTTTTTGTCTTTCTCTATGGTCTAATAGGCACTAGGAACGTTTGTCATCAGACAGGTAAACGGAACGCATAGAGAGGGGACGGGATGGTGGATTTGTAGAGAACAAAGGGGCGACTATTTCAAAAAGTTGTACTTTTGGCTCAGAGGGAGATAAGCTTATGAAGATAAATCTAGACGTTTAGTCTATAGGACATACTTTTGTTAGTAATTGGTCAGGGGGAATAATCTGAAACCAAGGGCAGATAATCACGGTTATTTCCCCTACCTCCGTTTGCTCCGAACGTAATTAAATACGGTGAGAATCGCCAGATCAAAGGTCGGGTTTCGCTCGTTGCCAGGGTCTGCGAGCGGTAAAAGTGTGAATATTTCCTCTGATTCAGAATCTGGACGAAGGTGTCAAAACTAGCAAGTGCGAGTGAATTTCTACCATTTTTATATATATATATATATATATATATATATATATATATATATATATATATATATATATATATATATATATATATATATATATATATATATATATATATATATATATATATATATATAT